>JAZDUH010000130.1:12150000-12437500 GCA_036419115.1 Scarus forsteni | reverse complement strand
CTTGACTGTGTGTTGGCTTGTGTGTTCCTTCCCTGAAGCTAAAGCCTAGAATTCTGACAGATGTCTCTGTCCAACCTGCTTCAATGTGATGTCATCATCCCGAGACAGCTGCAAAATCTCTGCCTGACCCTCTCCGGGGTTAGCTGAGGCAGGAATACGGAGACAGGAGATGAGTGGAGCAGGAAGGAGATACATGATAGATGTATCACCATGCACCATGTCAGGAGTAACTGTCTGCTGAGATGACAGCGTGTGTGCATCTGTCACATACAGCTGCAGACATACATTCCCTGGTACATCGGTTAATGTGCACTCCTTTTCCTGTGTGGTATCACTTCTCTTAGTACAGAGGTGGTGAAACACCTGGGGAGACACCTCTGAGTTGATTGTGTGCTTGTGAATGTATAAACTGCCTCTTTGCTGTCAGTAGTATGGTTACATCATGTAATGCCAACAGCAGTAATATGTGAGGAATCTGGTTGTGTGTCTAATATTTCAAATTCTTCCAGCAGAACATATAAGCAGTCTGTTTCAGAGCCTGTGCTGTTTTTTCTGTTTACTTTTGAGTCGAGATTGGCACAGCCACTTTATGTAAGACCAGGTCAAGTTTCTTGGTTCATGAGTTTTAAGAATGTCATAACTGCCCCTGGTTATACCTGCCCCCAACCATTTTAACACAAATTAAAATGGTTGTGGGCAGGTCTCAAACCTTGAGTCAGTGTTGAGTCTAATGTCACTTCTGGATGAGTCTTGAGAGCATTTTGAGTTTCAAACTTAAGTTCCCATCTATGCTGATGCGTAGCTCATTTCATTTTTGTTATTCAGCCCTAATTAAAATACATCTTGTATTAGGTTTTTGGAACCAACTCCCCAAGTAGGTGATTACCAGGCGCTGATTTATTAATTAAGCTTTTAACAATCTATCCGAGTGCATGGCAATGGATGTGCAATAAAAGCCCAAGAGCAGAACAGAGATATGTTTCTCCTATAAGAAACCTCCTCCGGAGTGCTTTCCACCCTTAAATATTGCTGCAGGGCTATTTTAGTCTGTGTTTTGAGTACCTGTTTTGGGATGGAGTCTATGAAATGGAGATTTGAGTGTTGAAGCTACCTCAGAACGTTTTTGAATAGGTACATGCACACATTCACAAAAAGAGCACCTGCCCTGTTGCCCTGAACAGATAAAGTGCCCTTAAAGCAGTTATCCATTTTGCGCACAGCTTGGCCCATTGAACAGATGTACTTGTTTAAATATAGATATGAAGTGGGGAGATTTTTGGTCCAGACCAGCATAATGGCCTCTCCTGCATCCTCTTTCCTGCTTCACCCACAAGTGCACATCTATGCTGTTACTCCTGTCGTCTGTTTGTAAATGTATTACTTTGCCTTTAAATGTTCTGTAAAGCAGTGATAATTTTGGCAGTTCACAGTATATTACGCCTTTGCTTGAGACTAAGAGAGCGTGTCAGAAAGAGTTTCAAAAATGCACACAGCACTTACACACACTGCAGTGCACTCTCCCACTGGCTCTGCATGCCCTCCCTCACCTTTGGTACATCTTTTATGCTACTTCTGGAGACGAGATAAAATGGATCTGGTTTATTTGGAGATTTTTTTCGTGTTTTTTTTTTTTTTCTTTTTATTGATTGTTTTCTATCTGCAATTAACCCAAAACTGCAAAACAATAGTAATGTAGTAGTGTTGCGTCTTGACATCAGAACAGACTTGGCAACATTGATCGTTCCAACTTTAGTTCACATAATACTCTCCTTAGTGTTGAAAAGATATACGCACACACAAGCAACTATATTACAACATGTATTTCTTATAAAATAGTTTAAAGCTTGAAAATGCATGAAGAAAATAAAAGAGGTAGACTATGGCTGTGGTTGAAAAGTCATTTTTGCTTAGGAAGGTTCCTAACAAAGTGAAATGAACCGGAAATAGTTCATGATTAGAGCTGTTCGAATAGTTTAAATGCATAGGAAAGGTGGCTCAATGCTTCCTTTAATATCTCCTTTAGCATAGGATATACTGAACCATCCTTCACAAAATGAGAGGAGAATATTCTGTCCCACAATTCTCCGTGGCAACAGCTTTTATAAACAGCGCGTATTCCGACTGCTCCCGAATTTAACCGAATAATGATGAACAAGTCACACAGACCATGTGAGTTACCTCTGCTGTTCAATCCTTTAAAAAGTTGACCAAAACCTGCCTTAACTTTCCAGCAGTCTGATTCTCTGAAGAGAGCAGGATATGAGACATTTGATGATGATTAGATTTTAAACTTGGTTCAATATTAATAATGTGTACACCAGTAGATTGTGGTCTTAACAATTTATACCTTTCTTTAGTTCAGTTATTTTCATGCACTGATTGGTGTTCATGTTGATAATGAGTAGACAAATTTATTTAAATCCTCATTTCCAACATCTGTTATGCAGATGTAATGTTTACCAGGTTATTATGTTCAGTGTTGTCTGAAAGGAACAACATTATCATGATACATCATGCGTCTTTTATAGTCCACCTTCGGAAAATTGTAGTTTCACCGCAGCAGTAACATCCGCCGTCACATGATGACGTAGCATAGTGAAAGTGCAGTCGGATTCTCTCTGCACGGCAGTTTTCCTTTCCGAAGTCCTTTCTGAATTCTTCTTTTTCCTTTCCTTAACCTCGTGATGTTTTCCATCAGGGTAAAGGAAAAGTAGATAGGAAAGGGCTTAGGAGGTGACTTTTCGACCACAGCCTATGTGTGATTCCAGTCTTGATGAATTCAGGAAATCCCTCCTCTGTCATCCGTTGTTCTCCCCTCAGATCTTTTGCTTTTGTATTTTGATCAGTTATGCTTCTGTCAAAGATGTGGGAATAACTGCCATGCAAATTTCATGTGATTATCAACCTTTCAAAATACTTTGTCCCTTTCCAATGAATATTCTCACCCTTTTCATCCCATCCATTATGTAAAACCAAACAAGAGAGGAAGAAAGAAAATGCCTTTGAGTGTCTCATTTCCCTCTTGGTCAGTTTGTCTGTGACCGTCCCTCTCAGCTGCAAACCAAAGCTGCCAACGCTGAATCCCCGAGCAGCAGACAGCTGTTTGCTCTGTCGTTCACCTCCAGCTGGATGGATTTGCACAGCTTAGGCTCTTAGTTAGTTAAATGAAGCCCTGAAGGAGGCAGAGTGAGCTCGCCTGCAGCAGAGGCACTCAAAGCAGCCCGAAGAGGAAACTCAAACTTATCTTCCATTCAGAGGGTAAAAACAGATAGAGATACTTTGTTCTGTCACCTCAGGGTGCAGAGATAATGCAGGAGCAGTGAGCACAGACACAAGACCTGTGTACAAATTACAGTAAAACACTACTGTCTGCATCATGTCAAAACAGGACGGACTTGTGTGTTCTTCAACAACCAATACTGATTTAACTAAAGTCAGATGCAGAAACATAAGTAAAATATGTGATTTTTACCTCCGCCAAAGAGGTTATGTTTTTGGGAGAGTTTGTCCGTCCGTCCGTCTGTCCGTCCGTCCGTCCGTGAACAAAATAACTCAAAAAGTAATGGAGGGATTTGGATGACATTTTCAGGAAATGTTCAGCATGGGAAAAGGATGAACTGATTCGATTTTGGTGTCGATCCGGATCAGCGTCTGGCCGTCATGGTGAAAAATTGTGTTTTCTGTGAATAACTACTGAACTAAAATAAATATCATTATGAATCCAGTTGCTAATGGTATGTTTTCATGTTTAAGGAATCTAAATATTTCAAATAAAGGTAGAAGTAATATTTATGGTTAAAATGACAATATGGCTGAGGACTGTGGCGCTGGCGGAGGTCTGCACTCTCAGAGTGCTTTTTTGTTACATCTGTTGCTTTAGTCTTGAAATTGTATAACTTGTATAACAGCGAAACTTGGATTAAAAAGTCTATTTTTAATAAGCAGAACATCCACTTCACAGTTAATTATACCTCTTGAAGGCATACAGTTGCCTGACAATTAGAAGATCAACACTTTAACAATATTGTCTCAGTTTATCTTTGAGTCAAAGTGACTATTTATGTGTTATTGATGGAAGTCTTGCAAAGAGTTCTTATGAATTTTGCACTGTGGCCTAATTTCATCAGATTACGCAACGCTCTCCTGAAATTTCATTTTCTCAAGCAAAAGATGAGCAGGAGGCCCAGTGACCCTGCCATGGCTCAAACAACCTTAAACTTTGATAACCATGTTTGCAAAAAGATTTAATGACCTCTCTGACTCAAAACTCAAAAATAAAGCATGGGATTAGCATGAGACTTGTTGACCGTTGACCTCAGAAATCTGTGTCTTTGCACAAATGTCCTCCATGACTCGGAGTTTGGACATCAAATCTTACACTTTCACATTTATAAGACATGAACATGAGACCTTGTGACCTCATCATCTCAAAAACAGACATTGGGGCTTTCTGGTGTTACTATGCTTAAATGCAAGGCCCAATGATACTAACGTTTGACCTGTGTCCTCAAAAATCTATCCACATTTTTGTGAGTCAGAACTGTTGGGATTTCACACTAGCATAAATGCCCAGGCAGATGGTCAGACAGGCTGACAGCCTGTAAATATAATGCCTCCATTCCTGGCCAAAGTAAACAGAATCATTAAAGCAATGGAACATCATGTGCTTTAAAAGCTCTGTGTAGTTTAAACGATTAAAACTTTTAGGATGCTTCTGTTTGATCAAAAGTCTATTCACTAGGGGTGTAACGAAATTTCGTGCCACGAAATTTCACGAAATAAAAAATGACAACATAAAATTCAAAGATGCACGAAATAAAAAACGCGAAGGGGCGCTGCGCACCACTGAGAGTGGTGATTTTTTACCCTCCTGGCCTACCGTAGCAAAACACTCGCTTCAAAATGGAGGAAGACGAGGTGGAGGAATTAGCTGATGCTCTTTCGTCAAATAAATCGGTTGTGTGGACCTATTTTGGTTTCCCATGTAAAAGACGAGAGGGGTGAGAAGATTGCGGACAAAACAACAACGACCGAAATATGCGAAATATGCCGCTACAGATCGCCGTATACTGCGGCGAGTACAACCACCAACTACCAACTACTTTGAACTGGAGACAGGCAGCAGCTGTGTGTTTGTGTAAGTCTGCATAAAAAACTATTTGATTTTTGCATCTACTGTTGAGTTGACAGAATTTGATCATGCTTGAAAATCAGAAGCATATGCACTGTTATAGGCTAAATCTTATAGTTCACAGTTCAGACATTTATAGGTCTAAACTGCAGCTCTGAGGACTTCTATTTGTTTTCCTTTTCATTCAAGAATTTAGTTATCCTGATTGTTACAACAACATAACACTTTTTATTGAGATTTTATGTTCGTATTTGCACTGTAGTCTAAATAAGGGGAAAAACTACAATTTTGTTTTTTTTCAAAGGGCATTTATTTTGTACTGATGCAGCAATATTTTCTTGTATGTCTGCATTAGGAAGAAAATAAAGAAAATGAGATTTTTGCACAACTTCCTACTGTTGGGGATTTTCTAGAATCTTTATTTGTATCGTGAGTATTTTGTATCGTTTGAGTTGACCATTTCGTTACACCCCTACTATTCACACTTTTCTTTCCAGTTTCAGAGTCAGTTGCACTGGACTGAGCAAAGGCTGAGTTTGGGTTTATCTTCCTGGCCAGCAGCTGTTGTACAGAAGAGTGGAGCACCTCTGGGTGCATAACTCATATTTTAGACAAGCAACAGAATAATTTCTTTGACAATAATGAAGATGTGCAGGGCTGTGTAGGAGAGATGAGAGTGGGTTGAAACAGAAAACAACTGTTGTCAGCTGAAGGGGGAGAATCTGAGTATTGTTTACAATGTCCATTAAAAAATAAACATATGGATAAGGATTCAGTCTGTGCCAGTCTGAAATGATAAAGTACTAGTTATCTATGAGCTAGTTGATCTTGAGATCCAACAAAATTTTTTGAGCATGATTGGAATGCAATTCTTTTTTTTTTATTTCAAAATCTGGAGTAAAACCAACTTGAGCTATCATGAGTTATTGTGGCAAACATGACTTTATTTTGAAATTTAGGACATGTCTCAAATAAGACCAGGCCTAAATCTACAACAGCTTAAAATGAGCAGGATTTCAGACTTTTAGATATTAGTTAACATTCTGTAACTATAAACAACTAAAAAAAAATAGAATCAGAAAACACCACGATGAATCAAGGACTCTACAAGTAAGAAACCACAATAACCAATAAAATTTGCAAATAAACACCAAAATCACACATGAGAACAAAATACAATAAGGAAAAAACACATCAAAACACAGTTAAAAACAAAAGCAAAAAAAATAGACACAACAATATTTAAAAAATTACAGAAAAGCCAGTTACTATTGAAAACACTAAAATACAACAACAAAGCAAATCCTCAAAAACCAAAATCACAAATAAAAAACCAAGCAAATTTAAAACAAAATAGAAAGAAAGAAAAAATTACAACTACATTATAGCTACAAAACACCAATAAAAGCCAAAAAGAAACGCATATAACAAATGTTACCGAGGTTAATAAAAGAAATAAATTAAAAACTGTATGTTTTAAACATTTTTGTTGTAAATTGTAATTTTGCTTTTGTATTTTGTTGCATTTTTTCCCATTTCTTAATTATTGTATTACTGTAGTTTTTGTAATTGTCTTTTTTAATTTTGTTTTTATTTGTTCCTGATAATTTGTTTTGTTTTCATTTTTGTTGTCACTTTGATTTCTTTTTGTATTTTATTTTCAATTTGCTGTTGTGTTTTAAATGTTGTTTGTGGTTGTTGTTAGCTTTTTCTGGGGCTGGAAAAATTAAAAACTGTTACTGTCAATGTGCTCTGCACTGTGGTGCCACTTGACTCGTATGTTTATTTGTAATGGTTCTCCATTAAATAGTTAAAAAGAGTCCAGTGTGCTGTGGTGCACCAACTCTCCTCACATTGTTTTATATCACACTGGTAGGTGGTCAGCAGATGGATCCACTGCCCAATGTTTTTATAGTGATTCTAAGCTTGGCTGAAAATAATGCTGGTAACATTTTATATTTTTGATTAAAACATTATCATATTAAGACTGTTAAATTGATGTTGATCTTGTTTGGCTCGCATCTTAGACCACGTGTAAATTTTGACCCCATCTCTGATTGAATTTGACACCCCTGTTAGAGACATAGAAGAGCAACTGGTGTCTAAAATCAGCATTAAAATCTTAGTAGAGTGTTAAGAAATATTTTTTTAAAGGGACTGTGAGGAGTTTCTAAGTAGTTACAAAAAAGTCTCACTTTTAGATATATGCCTGATCGAAATACACACTTTAAGATGAGTTTTATAGCATCAAAATAGGTTATCTATAAATGCTTTTCCTTAGCCTTCTGGTCGGGTCGGACAGGTCGGACTCAACTTCGAGAACAAGACAATTAAATCTCGAGCAAATTTATATTATTTTATTATTTATATTACATGTCTTAGAGCACCGGGCTGTAAGTAGCGATATATAGCCGGCTACAAAACTACGATACTAAGTTTTCCAAAACTTGCTTGTTGTCACACATCAAAAACTACCGCTACGTAACTAGAAAGAGATACATTACCTCGATGCTTTGCATCCTGTAAGTTGTGGAAAAAAGAAGTTGTAAAGCAATGCAGAGTTCTGAGGAAGGTCCGAGCTGCATTCATTAGCATCACAACAAATACACGCTTTGGATAGCACACATCTTGTGGTGTGTTCCAGTTGTAGTCAGAAGTAGGAATTTTGAGTTCCAAGTAGGAAACTGCAACTGGAACGTCCCCCAAAGTCAGAAATTCCTCCTGGGAACGCGGTGAAACCTCGCCACCCCCGAGTTGACAATCAAAGATGGATGCCCCCAGTGTGAACAGTTATTTAGCTCCTGTAATAATCAATTTTTTTGCACTTCTGACTGGGGTGTGTCGCTCTAGATCAGCTGTATACATAGTATTGTTAGACTTATATTTACAAAAATGCTGCCATAGTGATAATCACATTCTTCATGTGATATTTGTGAAGAACAACGCAGGCATTCTAACAACAGCTAACAATAGCCTGGTAGATCGGCTTGTTTTTTTGCCGCGCGTGCTCATGGGTAGCAGAGTCTTTTACTATGCCGGTAATAGATTCTCCTCACAGTCCCTTTAAGTATTTGTCCTGGATTTATTGTCTGAAGTGAACTAAACTTTCCTTGGTAACCTCTTCACTGGCACCACTTGCCCTCACCCCAGAAACCAGCCATGCCTAACGACCCTAATGGCAGCTTGTAATAATGTTGACATAACAACAGAGGCGACCAAATCGACTGTCACTCATCTTGACTAAGTGACTTTAAACAGAAGTGTCACTTTATTGACATAATTTATATGGTAAAGAGCCCCTTACAGTCCCCTCCTGGCTTGAATGGATCAACTAATCTCACACTCACACACAAGCTATGCAAAGGCTTACCTCTAATTTTCCATTATCGTCCTGCAATGCTTTTGAATAATTCATGCAATGCTCTCACTGTAGGTAGAAGGTTAAAAAGGAGAGGTTGCAAGTGTAAATAAAGAGAAGGGGAAATGGGAAGAAAGCATTAGAGGTGATGAAAGAGAGGAAACAAGGAAGTGCTGAAAAAAGTGAAATAAAAATAGAAAAGCAAGAGAGTCAAGGAATGCCAAAAAATGTGACGACACACCAGAAGATGGACCACAAAGGCAGGAAATATGAAAACAGATTTGTTCAAGCAGGACAGGTATATCAGATGTCCCCGGGAGAGGATGGATGAAGCTGCCGACGTCTGTTAGCTCATAAATTGTTCCAAATTAGCCGAGCTTTCATTTAACATATGCCCGCTTAAACTGCAGAAGAAAGGATGGGGAGCTAGAGTGCACGGAGGGACGAAGATTTACTCCTCTCTCACTCATCCCACTGGTCCACACAATTCTCTCTCCACTGATTGTAAGCAAGCCCGAGGACCACTGCCTCTAAACTGAGTCCTGTCTGAATATTCATCAGCTTAATTTGCATAGCCCGCAGATGGCGAAAACAGATGCTCGTTACGGCAAGTGTCAGTTTTCAAAAATTTGCTTTCATGACAAAACAAATAAAGCTATACAGGAGGATGGAGCGGCTCGAAGCCTCCTGGCAGAGCTGCCAAGAGTGGATGTGTGTGAGCCCGAGTGTGTGTGTCAGACAGTTTGTGACAGGAGAAACTTTGATGCATTTGTGTGTATTTGTAGCGCCACATCTGTGTCCTTACCCACTGTGTTTCAAACTCATACATACAACATAGGATACACATTTTAAAAATATGTTGTGATTCCATCCCGACTACTTGTGCTTTTCATCAGAAACCTGCTACTATTTTAACCGCTGCTAAGTTTACAAGTCTGCCTGTCACAATAATTGTCCAAAAATCATTGCCAATAAACGATATTATGGTCAATATTGTTTTTATGCCATTTTTTCATTAATGTAAAAATAATATATGTCATAAAATAAAGTGAGTACACCGTATCAAAAGCAATAAACTTTGATTTCTTCAGAGTATTTAAATCTAATTTGAAGGTCAAGATCTTTTTATTAAAATAAATTAAACAATATAATAAATTTAACCAAAAAAAAAAAGAAAAAACAATGAAAATATAATGGACTGTCTTTTGGGGCAAATTGCATGTAAATGAAAATCATTATACTAATAAAAAAAATAAAAAATAGACCTGTCTCTGTAAAGACAAAAAAAAAAAAAATCAAAAACACACACAACAATAAAAACAATGAATAAAATTGAGTTATACAGTTCTAGAATTGTTTGTGACATGTACGTTCTCTCTGTCAGTTCATACTGTCTGTCAAACATTCGTAACATTGCTGGCTTTTCAACCGTATTGAAGGGTTGCATTTCTTGTGCAATGTGGCGAATGACACTGTCGTGTCGTGCACTGTTTGATTTATACGTATGTTGCCGACCAAACACCTCAGTATGCGCTGACTGTCAAGACGAAGGCTCCGCTGCACTTCCCCTTCTTCGTTGCCACTACTTTCAAACAAATACGGCATATCAGCTCGTCTGTGTTTATGAGCTCAAACCTTGTTCATTCTGTTTAAAACCAAAATATTCCCAGACTTCGACTGTCGCATTCAGCTTAGGAACCATCACTTTAGTGCCTTTATTCATATTAGTGTTTGCTTCCTTGTTTCTCCTCTAAACGCTCACTTCAGCTCTCTCTGTGTGTGTACACGCAAGCGGCCCCGCCTCCCCCACAAAGACTGAATTACTGACAAATGCTCACTCTGCTATAAATCTACTAAATCCACTATAGAACCAACGCACCCAGGTATTGAGCAAGTTGCACAGAGTGACCCATCTTCTCATCCAGCCTGTTTGGTAAAAACTCATCGAGGCCTGCAACTTACCAAGGATGTTTTTATTTATTGTGCGGTTAATTGTTTTATTGATTATTGTGACAGGCCTATTTACAAGCAAGCAAAGTGATGGTAAGGATGCTTTCATGATCATTCGATCATTAGAAATGTTCTGATAGTTGTAGTAAGCAGGCAACCAGGCTGATAACAAAGTACTACTTAATTACAATGTTTTGATCCCAGAATCTTTTTTTGTGCAGACACAACACATAAAAACAGAAACAGGTAGCACTAAACCATCTCTTAACATGTTTAGAACATGCGGTAAAGGCTCCAACACAGGAAACTAAGGTGGCACTGATACCTTTCCCAGCATTTAATCATCCGCAGTACATTGTGAGCTGATAAGCAGTAAAGGCTTTAGGGCAGGTAGGGACAAGACTAAGCAGAGTAAAACACACTGCTGCATAAAAACACTTGTTCTCTGCTTCTATGATCCCATTAGACCTCTCTCCAGAGATCTAAAATTGAATTTGAAAGTGTTAATTAACTAAAGTGGGAAGAACAAAGCACCTAAAAAACACTTCAACAGGAGCATTTGCTGTACATCATATACAACATCTAAAGCGAACATAGCACGTTGCCATTAAAATGCATTAGTTCCCTCTTCTTTTTTTCAGTAGTGCACAAAGCCAAGAATGTGAGTGGAGGAGGATCTGAATATTTTATATCTCAACTTTTTCTTGATCTATAAATCTGAAGTCAAGGTAATAGAAAAATAGGATGAATGAAGCAAAGAATACAGAGTGCGGGGAAAAACAGTCCATCATTGTAATGTTAGACTGCTTTTTTAACCTGTTGAAGTGGTTCTGTCTATGTTTAGTTAATGAGAATGATTTTGTAAAACTTGTCATAAATAATCATTAAAGTGGAGTTTGTATCTTAGTGTGAAAAAGGGTACTTCAGAAATTCAAATAAACTGAATTAAATTTCTCTGCCCTGAGCTTTATGAAATTAAATGTCACTTTGCCAGTCACTATGAAGTTAACAGCAAAATTAAGTGAAATCTGTCTCAAATTTAATAGTGAATTAGGGAGCCAGAGCTAAATTTTTGTCCAATTGATGTATTCATGAGTGAACTTCAGAGTTTCATTGAAAACGTTCAACTCCAGCTAAAAATATATTTCTACTTTCAGCTCCCCTGTCAGTCAGAAAATCATGACACTACAACCTAATCTGGTTAATAACCTCATTTGTGAAAGGGTGAGCTGATGCATGCTTCTAAAAAGGGTGCATTAAGGGTGCAAGAGGGTGCCCCCGGATAACATCACTCGAGGAATAAGACACCCTACATTCTTGCACCACTTGATGGGAGTGCACATTTAAAGGGCACAAGGGCAGAAGTATGGATCGTAGTACAGGGTTGATAAGTCGCTGTGGATGGCAGTAGTCTCACTTTAGTTTAATCCTGAAAAAAATTATATACCTTTAGTTACCACAAAAAGAAATCAAAACTCAAGGGCCTTGTTGAATCCACAAATCTCAGAAATTTCCCAGCTCTTGAAGCCCCCTGAGAACAGCTCTGCACTATGCCCATTTGGCAATCATTCTTATGCTCTGCACTATGCCCATTTGGCAATCATTCTTATATATGTGTAGTGAATAGGGATGTATACTGCGGACTGATACTTTTGTGTACCGGTCCCTGATTGGGTCGGCACCCGAATACTGAAGAATCTGGAAAAACGGTACTGTTATCGGTACTTGAACGTCTCTTCAACTGTCAAGTAGTTATGACACTACCGCTGTCGACAGGTGATGACGCAGCTAGTTCAAGCATGTCGGTGAGGGCTAAGCGCTCGAAGGTTTGGGCTCACTTTAGCAAAGTTAATGAAAACTTGCGTCCAAGAGGGGAAATACTAGCAACATCACTAAACACTTGGAGCGCGCCATAGTATAAAGCTAAAGGAGTGCGGGCTGTTTGATTGCTATAGCAACACGAGTAGAGTTAGCAGCCCGACTAACACTAAAGACTGCAGCACCTTGGCGGCGCCAACTGGTTTTGTTTCTGCTATGTCAATTCACTGTAAGTTTTTTGTCTAGTTTGTAGTCATCATTATAGTATCGATTTCATCACCACTGATATAATACATTAATCCTGTAGGCAGCATTAACACCGTTTGCTTTGTTCTGTTTGATACATGGGTCTGTCTGTACATGCAGTCTGTTGGGCGGCATGAAGGGGTTTTGAGAAGCATTTATAATGCATTACTTCTTTTCTGTTGAAGCTTTATTATTACCTTGTGGTAATAAAAAAAGGTTGAATCTTGTAATATCTTGTAAAGTCTTTATTTTTTCCACAAAATTACGTGTTGTAGTATCGATAACAGTATTGATACCGATAAGGAGTATCTGTGTCGGTATCAATAAAATCATACCGATATACATCCCTAGTACTGAATTGTGACTATTTCCCAATCATGGATGTTTAGGAAGGGGTTGGGAAAGTTTTCAAGCAGGCTGTTCCCCTTGGCCACCCTGTCTTATCAAAAACAAATCTCCCACATAGAGAGTTTTATTCTTTTAGATGTGAAAAGTGTTTAATATTGGACTTAATCAGTTACTAGAGAATCATTAACCTCACCCTACAATAATTCTTAAAAGCTAATGTGGAGTATTTTCAAACCTATGAGGTAATTTTTCCTCCAAATCTGACCCCTCTGCCCCATCCCAAGGCGTAAGCATTGATCATTTTAGTGTAACAAGTTTACAATCAGCCATCACAAGTGTTTTTTTTTTTTACTAATATAACCTTTTCAGGCTTTTGGTTTATATGCATCCCCCCTTCACCTCACTACAATAATCATTTCATACCATCTCTCAGCAGAAAATGTAATACTCTAATAGTGTTTGGCAAGAAAGTGATTCTGATAATTTGTTAGACAGTGGCTTATTTTTCTCTGTCAAGATTTTATCTTTCAGTAGAAGGCCTCCTAGAACTCAAACCCTCACCAAGACATTTCTGACATTCTCTGCCGTTTATCACATTATTGAAAATGTGATAAACTGCCCTATCTTGCAGTGTTAACAAATGCTTTGAAGAATTGCTGGGTCCACATCAAGATTGGATAACCACCAGAATCTAATCACTTCTTTACTCTGCCATGATCAGCATTCCCTGAAAATGTCACCAAAATCTGTCAAGAAACACAGACAAAGAACAAAACAACAAAAAAAACAATGCCTAGAGAAAAACAACCTCTATGGCGGTGGTAACATTGCGGAGGTGTTATTGTTTTATTGCCTTTCTCCTTGTACTGAAATGAAACTATTTTTTCGCATCTTACCATCTCATTGCTTACTTTCTGTCCTATCAAACATAACTCCACATATGCAACAAAACAAGGGTAATTCATTTATTGTTTTGCTCAATTTAATTGTTATTCATTCTGAACATCACTTGCTTCAAGTTTTCTCTTCTTCCCTTTAATGTTAAACTCCTTGTTGGAGCTGCTGTTGATCACCTCTACACTTGTTTCTCATGCCTCTTGTTTCTGTTTGCCACAGCAGCATATCACATGCACTCCACTGAGTTGCAAACAGTCCAGCATATTTACTCACACTAACACAGGCAAACACACAAAGAAACAGCGAGGAGCTCCTCTTCAGTAGCTCTGTGCTGTGTGAACACAAATGGAAACACTTCCTGCAGAAAAAATTCATTTCCCACACCACACTGTTTCCTTTTCTTCACTGCAGGTTACAAGAGGTTTCCCATGTGTTCATTCTTCCTTTTTGTTACTTTTTATTTATCTACTTTTTTTTCAATCAGTTCAATTGCTCTAATTCCTTCGTCTTTCTCCCCTTGTCTTGTTTCCTTTTCTTTTTCTCCACATCCCATACTCTAGCCTCCTCACTTTTGTGTTTGAGCATTTCTGCTGAGTTCAGTATTGAAACTGAAAAAGAAAACAGTGTCACACAGGGGAAGTGTTGATTATTTTTGTGGGTGTCCAGAATTGTTTGTGATGACATATGTTGTAGCATTGCTCATTGTAGCACCTTAAAGCTCAACCATTTTTCCTCTTTTCAGTCAGATGATATCTTGTTAAAACCCCAGAGAGAGTTTTTATTTAGCTGCTTTTATAATCTTTGTGTTTTATCTTTGGTTTTTTATCAGCGAGCTTGATTTTTAATGTTTCTTTGCGTTGCATCACTGCAGGTTATACTTAAATGTACAGGCTGTCAAGCGTGTTTTACAAACGTATTAGAGAAAACAATGATACCAGCAAAACAAATGAATCTTTACACCCAACCATTTCTTGATTTCCACTGAATGGGTAATTTTTAAACATATTCCTGTCTGTTCCAGGTGGTTATACTTGGAGGATTTATAGAATTAATGAGAATCAAATCACACAAGTGACACACAGAAGTGTCCAGCACGTCTTTTGATTGTTTCTGATGTAACTGGAAGCTTCAGCTGGGTCTGTCATTTTAAGGCTGTCACAGTTATCACAAAATTGACTAAAACAATGGTAATGAAATTTCTGTGTTCTTCCTCCTAACCTTTTCCCAGTGCATTTATGCAAAAGCTCAGCAACAAAGCTGCATCATTGCCTTACCTTTAGACATTCAAATAATTGCACAACAACATGGCACAGCTTACATATTACATGTACACAAAGGCAGACCTACACACATACAGCTAGGTATTGTGCTTGTTTTGTTATACTTGCATTTTACACTTCATATGTATACTTTGGCAGTTTCAATGTCAAACTTGTGAACTGTGCTGCTGCCTTTTTTTCCCTATGTCCCCTTTTGTGAAGTAGATTGCTCACCTCAGGAAAGTTTCCCTGATCAAATGAGGGTTAAATTAAATTAAAAAAAATGTTACTTTTCTGGTTCTGTCCCTGGAAATGCAACAAAAGGGAACTCAACTTGTTGCCCCATTGCACGTCCAGCATGTTCACACTGGAGGCGAAACGTCACGGGAGTGTGAATATTGAAGCTTGAAATGGCAGCTTGATTGGGGCTCATGATGGTCTTTTGCAAAGATAGCATGTAGGATTTTTTTTCCAAAGAAAAGAACTAAATTATCAGTAAACCCCTCTGCTTGAAAAGATCAGAACAGAAAATGCTTGAGGTAAAGTATCACCTATAGCATAATATATACAAACATCTGGTTTTATTCAGACTTCAACAACCTGTGGGAGAGAATGTGTGCTTTAGTTAACAAAAGGAGACCTGAATTTGCCAACTTACAATCCGCAGGTAAGCAGCTGAGAGGGTTTTTGGTTTTAGTTTAGTACATCAAAAGAAGATGAAGACTGCAGTCCATTTATAATACAGTTTATACAGCCAGGTGTCATAATGTAACTGTAAATTTAGGACATAATAACCAGCTGGTGAAGTTCTTAGAGGGCACTGTGGATGGTCCCTTCCCTGAGCTTTGTTTCGTGTGTTTTGTGTGTGAATGTCAGCTTGCCAGTATTCACAAACCCCTCCAGAAAAAAAAATCCTCATGAATAGAAGGACTGCAGTACCACTAGATTTCCCACTTTCATCATTGAATCCATCAAATTACTGGACAGTCTGGTCAAAGGTCTGCTCACCTTCTCCAGAGCCAAGAGAAACAAGCTGGCAAGCTCAAGCAGCTTTATCCCAGCACACACACAGAACTCCAGGGCATTTTTCCTGAAAGGTATACTCAGTGTGCAACAAACTGGGCAAACTTAAGCTGCTGATGGTAAGAAAGATTTTTCTGCATCCTGTGGTTTGTGGTTAAGGGGAGACGAGACTGTGTGGTCATAGTATTTTTTAAATATTTAACTTTTAAACCTTTTAATCGTTCATCTGCCCATGAACAGCTTAAGATGGTTTTGTGTTTGTTTGTTTTTTGTTTTGTTTTTTTACATCTGGACACATGTGAGTTGAAACTATGATCCTATTTTTAAGGATCCAGCTTTGAAACCAACACTAATAACATTCATACTTGCTTTCCTTTTTTAGGCTAAATGTCCTCAAATAACTTTTCCCTCTCTCTTCGTCATTTTCCTCCCTCCCCCAGCTCTCCAGCTGCCTGCCTCACACACTGAGTAGCTTCTTTCAAATATTAATTAAACACCCCTACGTGTCATCAGCCCCTCTGGTGATCACCTCACTCTTTAATTAGACCTGATGAACCTCAGGGAGAAAGACACACATACCTCACTGGTTTCTGTAAACCCACACACAGGTGTGTGTATGAGAGACACTGACTTTATCCAAACTTTACCTCCCTGGTGTGTCTTTGTGTGTCTGCGTGTGTGGAGGTCAGTTTGCACTTGTGTGTGCCTGTGGCCATTGTGAAAACAGCCTGTAGTTTATTTGTCTTTGGTGTATTTGTGTAGATCCACGGTCAGTTTCTGGTGGCCAGTTTATTTGGCCTGAAGCCTGTAAGTTCGTCCTCTGCAACCGTGATATCAGAAGTGCATTTTGTCATCCATGTTTCCCAGGGTGCATCTCCTTACAAGTTGGATGAAGTAGAAGACTGGAAATCTACTGTTAGTTAAATTACTGTGATGCCTGCTCAGTAAATGAAGCGAAGCCTGCGAGCTAGTGGAGGCAGACAACTCGAGCTGCTCTGCTATGCACATGTAACGTGTCACACGTCGCACTCCCCTCATCCATCCTCCAATCACACTCTCCACCTGCCAATTTGGCGGTATATTTAAACTGGGAATTTACCCATCTCTCCCTCTGCCGGCAAACGTCGATACTTCAAGACACTGATTTGCTGCAGGTTCTTTCACCCCCACCTCCACCCCAGCATCCACCTGCAGGCTCCAGGGGTGTTCATATGTTTTGCTCATCACTCCTCCATGCCTTCATGTAAACCTTTCTTCAAGGAGTGATGAGACTGGAGCCTGGGCGCCAAACCTATAACATCTATTTGCAGCTACAATAAAACGATTAAACGTGAGTTGACTGACTAAACTACATGGATGCAGAGATGTTGGGGTGATTCAAAAGGTGCTGTTTTCCCTTTTGAATTCAAGGCTGTTTTGAATTTGGAAACTTCATTGGTGGATGGTTTGGGTTTAAAAGACATCTAGAATAATTAAAGCATGATCAAGAGAACCTTGTTCCAATTTTAACTTCGCAAACAGTGAGTTTTGCACACTAGAAATGTGCAACATTAAAAGTGATATTCAAGCACTTCTTCAAACTTTCAGTTATTTTAATTATCCACAAGGTGTGAACTCACCCAGTAAATGTAACTTCTTAAAATCAAATGAGACAGGTAGCACAACTATTGAAATGTCTCTCTTATCTAAACATGGTAGTCATTTGAAGAAATATCTCCAAGGGTGCTGGGAACGTGAATTCAAGGAGCCTTGACCTTTTTCCTCAAAAATCTAATCAGCTCATTCTTTAGCCAGAGTTGACATCTCTGCAACATTTACCTCCCATCAGACATTAATTTTATTAATCAGTCAGTTATCAAATTAACATTAAACAGTCACCTGGAAAGATCCTTGTTTTGAAATGTTTTTCATCTTTTGAGTAACTCTAACAGTAAGGATATTTAAGCTGTTTTGGCTGCTTGATGGTTCAAAGTAGGGATGTCCCGATCCGATATTGATATCGGATATTGGTCAAAAAAACAAATATAGGATTATATCGGCCTGCATCCTAAATCTCCGATATCAGCACTCCGATACAAGCAGTCCATTCTAATATATATATATATATATATATTTTATTCAGTTGTAGAATATGCTTATGTTCAAGTTCAACACAATGGTTATTTTGCAATTGGTGAAATATGTTTTTGTTGATTTATTGAGGTCACTTTTCATTGTCTTCTAATATTTTTTATTCATGTTGTTTTAATTGTAGTATATTCTTATGTAGATGGTCTTTATTTAACCTATTGGTTAAAACAAATGGGTCAGTTTTTCTCATACCTACTATTGCTGACTACTGTTCTCTGTTTGAGTAAAAGTGTGCAACATTTACCTCACATCGGACATTAATTTTATTAATCAGTCAGTTATTAAATTAACAAACAGTCAGCTGGAAAGACCCTTGTTTTGAAATGTTCTTAAATATTTTGAGTAACTCAAACAGTAAGGATATTTAAGCTTTTTTGGCTGCTTGATGGTTAAAAGCTTTTAGTAAAAGCTTTTTCCACGTGTTGGTCGGTATTTCTGTGCATGTTTTCCTCCTGTCCACATGTGAATGTTGTTTTAGGTCACTGAAAACACATACTTTGGTCAACTTCTTCCAAGGTGAAGACTTTAAAAATACCTTTTTATGGGCGTCTCCGTGTCCCACTCAGGTCTCCCAACCCCTCCTGAGTGATGTCGACAGTCTTCTTGTTTTTTTTGCAGGTATTGCAGCAGATGATGCTAAGCTGTTACTGTTTTATTTGTTGATAACTGAACTATTTATATGCTCACACAGATTTTCTTCCTCCCTCACTGTGATTCTGCCTTTAAAAGTCCCAGATGATACAAATGCTGCCGACATCTTTGCTGAGACCCAATGTCATTTTTAATTCAAGTTACTCTTTTGAAAAAAAAGGGGGGGGGGGGGGGGGGGGCGGAATGTCCATCTTTAAAGATATGTCTGCATGTGGATACAGTCTTGCGTGTGTGTTTTGGGTACTATTCAATCTGACAGTCATATTTCAAAGGTATCACTCTCTCCCATGCTACTGTCTCCTCTCCTGTTGAACAAAATGCGTTACTATAGTACAGACCTGTTAGCATTAGAGCAGTCTTTGTATTGATTCCTGCAAGCACTGGATTTTTATCTTCAACCATAACAAATAACTTTTCTCTTTTCATTTTGACATTTGGTTAAAATATGGGTTGATGGTTTCCCTCCTGACTCCATGATGGTTTGTTTGGAATTGTTGTATTTGTCAAATAATGATTTGATTCAAATTGCTTTATATTTTAAGAGCTAGCTAGTTAGCTTAGCTGCTGTGTCGGGAACAAGCGGATAAAGACGGATTTCTGTCATAAACACAATAGAACAGTCACTGATAAACTGATCCCCTGCCATCAGAAGGTCCAATTCATCCATATTGACAACAACAGAGGTGGCATCGGTCAGAAACTGCATGAGCAGAGAGCTAATAAGAGCCGCCACCGTCGCGCATCGCAATCTTTCACGTCATCATTCTGGACACTTGGACACTGAACAGCGTTTACTGTTTTATGAGAAATTAAGAATATATTGGCGTTACATCGGCAAAACTCTGGCCGATGTTGAATATTTTGAAAAAGGCTAAAATCGGCCGATTGAATTGGTCGGGCCCTAGTTATGATATACTAAGGTGATTATCAAATGTCCTTCTCCTTTAATGCATGTGCAGTACTGACATACTCTAATACCAAAAGACCACTAAATAATGAAAAAAGATCCTTTCACACATTTTTTCAACTGCAGCTGAGTGAGAACAGGGTGGAGATAATTGAGACGGAGCCTGAGTTACTTTGTCACATACAGAGTGCTGAACATGGTCGTTGACGGTAGTAAAAAAAGAGATAAATGTTTAGTTTTATCTGTGAGCAGCAATCTGTCTACATTAGAAGCCCACATTGCTTTACAGACATGTACAAATGTACCTTTTGTCGCAGATGGCAGTGTAAGGGACAACACTTTTTAAAACAGTAATGATATAGCTAGCGAAATGTTTATTCTCTGTAGGCTGGTGTCATGGTAACTTTTGAGAGCAGGTCAGAACTTCTGAACCAAAAGTTTGGCTCAGGCTTGATATGTAGTTTTGTTTTCACCAGGACCAAACAAAGGGATCAAAATCATACATTACTGAGTTTTATACTGGCTTCCTGTCTCTCAGAGGGCACATTTTAGGTGCTCCTGTTAGTTTATAGAGCACTGAATGGTCTGAGGCCAAATACATTAGTGACCTCCTTTAACCAAATGAATCATGTAGACTGCTCAGGTCCTTTAGTGCAGGTTTGCTCTTTGTCAGTAGAGTCAGGAACAAACATGATAAGGCAACTTTCAGCTTTTGTGCTCCACATATCTTGAAAAAAATTAAAGAAGCTGCAGGGTAGATGAAACTGTTGAGTCTTTATGTAAAAGCAATTTTATACGACTACTGCACTGTTACAATATCAACTACCTTATTGAAATACTTTGATTATACTTTATTATTTGAAACACTGCACTGTGCCTTTTTAAATGATTACATTTTTAAAATTTTGATCAAAATACATTTCTTAATTTTGTCTATTGATTTAACTCACCCTTTCTTCTCCCTTTCTTAGCTGTAATTTAGATGTTTTATGTTTTATTCTGATGTGTTTTCTTTTTTCCTTGTCTTTGTGTTCTGATGTACCTGACTCCATCCTGCCACCTTCCTTCTTCAGCAACCGTCTTTTTGAAATAAAATCCTGGTTCACCCTCAGTTTCCTCAAACTAAATGACAATGAAACAGAAATGTTACTAATTGGCATCAGACCAACTCTGAGAAAAAATCTGACAGTTTCACTGTTCCACCTCTCCTCCATCTCCCCCTCAGTTAAAGAGTCAGGGTGTCATCCTCGACAGCACACTCTCCTTCACATCACACATCATCATCATAACCCGGTCAACGTACTTCCACCTCAGAAATACCAACCGCCTCCGCCCCTCTCTGACCCCTCACACCACCGCCATACGGCTCCACAGTAGGGATGTTACGGTTACCGGTAAAATGGTAAACCACGGTAAAATTTTCCATGGTAATCATTACCGTGTCCTATTAAAATTACTGTTACACCGTGTTTGATCACCACACTGTGTCATAACTCACAGTAATGCTGCTCTTTGACTGGAAAAGCCAGAACTATGTGTGTCTGCCTCTCGATGAAGCAGCCTGACGCGCATGCGCAGTTTGCATTGTTTGGCCTCTGAGTGTGAGAGCAAAAATTAGAGACACAGTGGAGACCTTTCCTCTCAAAACGGACTCTGAGTCTGGTTGAATTTTGGATTTTACAAGGATGCTGAGGGAAAACTGATAGAATATATCAGAATATATGGCATATCTGCTTTTTCTTTTCTTGTAAATACTCACAGTTTAAGCATTTATAACATAATAATGACATGTATATGGTAGACTTGACATTTATTTCTCATGAAAGAAGGGTAAAAAATGTACTCAAAGGGCATTTATTGACAAAAAAGACAAAAAGAAATATATAATATAATAATATCAAAGGGGTTAAATGATTTCAATTCTGTGTAAAAGTACTTTTTTAACATTTTGAGCAAACCGCAACAATACCGCGATAATAATGATAACCGTGATAATTTTGGTCACAATAACCGCGATGCAAAATTTTCATATCGTTACATCCCTAGTCCACAGTTTAGTCACCTCCCGACTCGACTACTGCAACTCCCTTCTGTTTGGTCTCCCTCAGAAAATCCTCCATAAACTTCAACTGGTTCAGAATTCAGCAGCTCGCATCATTTCTAGGACACCTTCCACTCATCACATTCATCCTGCAGCAGCTCCACAGGCTCCTCACCACATACCGCATTCAGTACAAAATCCAGCTCCACACCTACAAAGCCACCCATAACCGCACCCCTCTATACCTTTCTGACTTTATCCATATTTCTGTACCTGCCTGTACCCTCCGATCCTCTTCCTCTGTCCATCTCTACATTCCTTCTTCTCGCTTTGTTACCATGGGGGGCCGAGCATTAAGCCACTCAGCTCTGCAGTAATGGAACTCACTCCCCCCGAACTCCACAACACTGAGTCCATACCCCTTTTGAAAACCAGACTCAAAACTCATCTGGTTAAACTTTCCTACTCAATCTGATTTCTTGCACTGTCTTTGGGTAGTACTGATTGTTTCAGTACATGTTTTTGTGCCATTTTAATGCACTTTTTATTAATACTTTTTGTAAGATGACCTTGAGTGTCATGTAAGGCACCCTTAAATGAAGTGTTTTATTATTACTATTACGTCCTATGTGAAGTACTTCAATTTCCTTGTTGCTTAAATATACTGTATACACATGCTTTGCCTTTCATCCATTGTCATTGTTTGAAATTTGTGTGTTTTTGTTCCTTTGTTAAATGTATGAAAGCCACAATGCTTTAAAGCCAAAGAAATAGATTAATTAAGTACTTACCTTTTAAAACTGTATAAGGAGTTCATAATAAATAGTTATATCAAGAACAATCTTTGGCAAGTTACTAACCTATAATAAATACTTAATGTAACTGTTTTGAAGAGCATGCTCTTGGTGAAAAGCTAAACTTGGAAAGTGTTCGGTGAAAATGACTTGTTATTCACAAAAACCCAATTTAGCATGAAGACGGATTTTAACTTTCCACACAAAATGCAACTTATTAGTCAGTGCTGTAGGTGTTGAATCTTCATTAACAGTTTTTTCAGAGGCAAGTATTTGGAGATGACAAGTGTGGATCGAAGCATTGTTTGTTCTCACAGGAGAGATTCAGCTGTTGAAAGCTGTTGAGAGCTCAGAAGGGTGTAAACCGTCATGAACACGCACAATGGTGCTTCCACAGGAAAGTCACAAAGATGATTCTGTAGCATAAAGAAAATGAAGAAATCAGTGCTAAGGATGTTATTCCCATGACTGTATGAATCACTTTTGAGCATGACTAATTCCCACTTAATTTGATGTTTATGTGGCAAATACTTTGGAATGTCTCATCATCTGCATATTTTATCTCCACAGTCATTTGCCGTGAGGAGTTTTTATTACTTCAGCCAAGGAAGCTTTGTCTTTGCCAGCATTAGCTTGTGACAGGATTACTCAAAAAGTTATCAACAGGTTTTGATTGATTTTACAGGGAACTTTAGTCATTGAATGATCCAGAGTTTTATTTAAAGCAACTAATATATACATATATTTTTGTAATTTGTTTTTGCAAGACAAAACAAAACAGAGAATGCAAATGACACAAAAAAAAACAGGACAGAAGTGTTCATAAAAGACATACAAGCAGGCCAGGTTTACATTTTTACAGTTTAGGAGAAGATAATAGATATTGCATAACTAAGAAAATAACATTTATAATTGTTAATGACTAATAATGATGGAGTTTACAACAGGGAAAAAAAGGAGAGAATAGAAGGTAGGAAAAAATAAAGACAAAAACAAACTGATAAATAAGTCCAAAGGAAATGAAAGAGGAAATTGTTGTTCCCTGTGTGTATGAAGGAATGTGTGTGTGTCTAAGTGTGTAATTCAAGTTTAATACATAATATATATGTTGGTACTGGCAGTATTACAAAGCAGGAGATCATGAGTACTAATAGTTCTATAAATCATGATGATGAAAAAACAAACAAAAAAACAAAACAAAGAAAAATAGAAAATTTGACAGTTTATTCCCATAACGATTGATATATAGACAGCCTCCATGAACGGAAACCAGAAATAAATATGGCTTTATTTAGTAAACTGTTTAATTCCCCAGATTTATTTATAAACCAAGTCTAGTTTAATGATGCGTCATTGTGTTGCAAGACATCTAGATGTCTGTTTTTCAATGGTAATGTAATGTTTTGCACACCACAAATGACCCATGATCTCTGTAGTTTAGTTTAGTTTATTTGTTTAGCTCAAGTTTAGTACAAGTACAAAACTGAACAAGGTGGGAACGAAGCCTCTACAGGCTTGTACAGAGTTCCACATCTGCCCATAACAATCACATGACATGCAGGCTAAACACTTAACAAAAAACACAAGACAACACAAGAGAAAAACAAGCGAAAAGCACTACAAAACCAAAAAAGCTATAACTCAGTACATATAAAATTCAAGAAAGATGCGGCAAAAGCAAAAAACACACAATTAGAAGGACAAGGACAGGGATCAGGCTGGCAACAGAAGTTTCTTCAAGTGCTTTTTGAAAGCAGAATAGGAGGACACTGACCGCAGTGGTGCGCTTAATTCAGTCCAGAGCTTAGGACCTCTAAATGTGATGTTGAACTGGTGTCTTGAAGTCCGTGTGTGGGGTAAGACTAGACTGTTGTTGCTGTGTCTAGTTTGATATGTGTGTACCTGTGTGGTGGGGATGAACAAATCCTGAAAGGTGTCCAGAAGATCTTGTTTCTTATATATAAACTTATGCATGAGTAAACATGTTTGATAAACATTTACCTTGTTAATGGGGAGTACTTTATATTTTTTAAAAAGGGGTGCAGAGGGAGCATATCTATTTGAGTGTGATACATTTGAAATTTTTAATAGGATAGTACACCTTAATAAACACTGACAAGTAAATACATGATATTATAGCTGTGTGGCTAATTTCCATCTCCAGTCCCATTAGCAAGTTGGTGGGAACACATTAAAACAAAATGTTCATCTGCAACGGGAATGAAAACACACACAGAGCATATTAAAACACATACAGTCATACAGACTAAAACAACATAGTTATTGTTTTACAGTATGTCAGGATTTTTTCCCTTCACAGTTCTAAGAGCTCAGTGTAACTTTCAAGGTTCGTACCAACACCTGACATGATTCAGAGTAAAAGATGACGAAGAGGCAGCTGGATGCAATCAGATGGAATTTACTTGCGAGGAGGACAACATACAGTAAAGCAGTCTGAAGGTTTAACTGAAGAAATACAATGTCTTCTCTCTTTTATAAGAATGATAAGAACATGTGTGTATGGAGTGGCCTCCACACAGGCTACTCTCCGTCTCGGATTGATCCGGGTTGTTGATAAGAAGGAGCCTGCACAAGGCCATATAGTGTGTGTGTGTGTTTGTGTGTGTGTCAGAAGAATGCAAAAGCTAAACAATGATTATTAAACATGATTACAAAGTGATTACAAAGAGATATTCAAATACATGAAAAGATTATATACAATATGTACAAAGGTTAAATCGTTCTTCACACAGTAGAACTTCCACTTTCCCAAAAGTCAAACTTGATCGGCATATGTGCTAATTACAGAAGATTTTCACTTAGTAACATACTGTATATGCTCATGTATACTTGTGTATGCTTGTGTCTGATCCATTTCTACATATACAATGATACATCTGTCCCTCCAAGGAGAGTGGAAGGTGTGTTATTTAAATAATTAGCTTCCATTTTCTTTAGCAGAGGCACTAGGGTTCTTAGATTTTCTGTACTTAAATACGCAAAAAAGCCATGAGTTCGTTCCTCACTTCAAACTTTTCTTTCATAAAGACTTTCTGTCTGCAGTGTCAGCAGCACATCTGGTTTGCTGCAGACAACATGTCACCTCCTCCTCCTCAGCTCAGCCTGACAGTCAGGGGTTAATGACCTGGAAGGGTACACAGTCCCTCGGCATACGGGCACTGCTTCCTGTGAGAGTCTGCTCTGTAACATACTCTTGTACCTTCTTTGATTGAGTCCACACCCCACTTGGGTGATAATCTGTTAGTGTGTGTGTCTTTGTTGGTATTTTTTTGCACCGAGAGAGTGTCCTGAGACCTCTCCCTCAGTGCTCGGAGAGTCCCTCTGCATCTGGGCCTGTGGCCCTCCCTGTTGGCAGAGTAATTAGGACAGGACATGCTGACCAGTAGTAGCCTCAGCTGGGACCACTGACAGAACAAGGACGGATGAAATTGTACACCTGGATGCTTCTAAAGCTTTTTCTGTTTAGTTTGGTGATCCAAGACCAAGAGTTTTTCCTGACCCATTTAGAGGATATAATTAATGTCACTTCATGTCACAAGTGGAAATTGTGTAAGGTGTCTTGTTTGCTGTTTTTTGTGATGGTGTACATTTTCAAAGGTCACCATAAATAATTCACAACACCAGGATTTAATTTTGGAGTAGTCTGTTTATAATAGAAATCATGCGTTTTCTAAGAGTTTGTTGAAAATAGATACACCATATTGCCAAAAGTATTTGCTCGTGATTGATTTTCTTCAAACCTTGTATAAATGTCCACTTTTACTCAAGGATGAACTTGTAAGAATTTCATTGTCATAGGACATAAGTCAAATTTATTAGGTGCTGATGATTATCTTTTGCTCCAAACAGGGTGCAATTTATATCTTGACCTAAATATAAAACCATAGCATTTTAGGGAATACAGATCTAAGCATAAGGTCCAAGTACCTCTTGTTCACTTTTTGATGGTCAGTGGAACATCTCCAATATTCTTGGAGTAATTTTCTCGCAACTTTTTAATGATGAGTAGGTTAGATTTTGAGTATATAGCTTAAAGGTCAATGGCAATTTGGCCCATGTTTATTTCTTTCTGGTTCTTTGCTCTTACGAGAAGGTGTGAGATCTTCTTAAATCTTTGTACAGATGCTAGCTGTGCCTAAAAGGTGAATAAAGATTTAAGCTGAGGTTGGTCAAATATCAAGGCCATTACATCTTGCGGTCATCCCTGTTATGTGATAATTGCTTTAAGGGATTTTTTTTCAAATACACTGTTTATATTTTGGGATTAAGGTTGAAGGTTCAGGTCATTTGGTCCCAAGTTCATCTTGTCATTGTGAAAGTGAGATGTCAGTCACACTATTACTTCACTGTCCAAACTTTTCATTAATGCCTACTATAAATAAAGATGAATGGGTTTGAGTTTTAGTCTTCAGGTGCCACGGTCATCCCTAACTTGTGACTGGGATTTCTTGTATCATCTTTGAGAGATTTTCTGCAAACTTTGTATAGATCTTCATTCTGGCCTTAGTAGGGATGTAACAGTATGAAAATTTCATATCACGGTTATCATTATTTTCGTGGCATTGTTGCAATGTGCTCAAAATGTTCAAAAAGTACTTTTACACACAAATGAAGTCATGTTACCCCTTTAATATAATTATAACAGGTCATTTTTTTCTTTTTGTCAATAAATGAGTCAGAAACGTTCCTTTGAGTACATTTTTTTCAACCTTTTCTCATTAGAAATAAAAGTAAACAATTCTGGCAAGTATTTGTCATTACTGTTTTATAAATGCTTTAACAGTATGTAATTACAAGAAAAGAAAAAAAATGATTTGAACTTTGAACTGGATTCTCTTTATAAACAATTGTAAATGAACATGATCAAAGTTTTGAGACGATCAAACATAAACTTAACCTATTTTATACATTCACACATTGTAGTTTGCCTACAGCATTAGTGTCCATGTTACAGCTCGTTATATTAGACCATGTCCAGGCATTAATTATTATTTTTTTGATTTAGACAGAGAATGCTGATAAACCCCCTGTTATTCACTCAGGTATGGCTCACTGATTCTTCTCTCTCTCACTCTCTCTACAGCTCAGTCTGCTCACAGCAGTACAGAAGTTCATGTGCGTCTTTTTCTTCTGCTGCAGCTTCATGTTTTAGACAGGGTGACCATCTTCAGTCAGTTTCCCCTCGGCATCCTTGTAAAATCCAAAATTTGACCAGACTTCAGAGTCTGTTTCGTGAGGAAAAGTCTACACTGTATTGTTTCTAACTTTTGCTCTAAGACTCAGAGGTCAAACAATGCAAACTGCGCATGTGCGCCTCCATCTGTGAAGGACTGTGGCTGCTTTACGAGGAGCAAATAAATAGTTCAGGCTTTTCCAGGCAATGAGCAGCATCACTATGAGTTCTTGACACAGTGTGGTAATCAAACTCAGTTACTATGCAATTTAAACAGGAATCTGTAATACTTACCCTGGGAAATTTTACTGCGGCTTACCATTTTACTGGTAACCGTACATCCCTAGACCTTAGGAGGAAGTACTTAGATTTGGGGGTATAAGGTCAAAGGGTCAGGTCATAGTTCCTTCTTGGTTGTGAGAGGGACTTTGCAGGAATGCTCTAAGAGAGGTTCAAGCTTTGGATGGATGTTTATTTTGGCATTAGCACGATGCTATTTAATGTTTGAGTATGCAAAATAAAAACGGTTGTGGTGCTACATTTTCATTCTCTGCCTGTGAACATGACAATTTTTACTTTGCTTTGAGGTATCTATTTAAGCTTTGTGCAAATTTCTGTTTTTACATGAAAATGATCTTGTTCATTTCTGGCAAAATGGGTCAAGGTCATTAGGTCCCCTGCTCGTTTAGGTGATATTTAGTTATTACTTCAGGCATTTTCTTCAAATGTCTCCACCCTAACTCATTGATAAAGTCAGTCCTTTTTGGTATAATGTGAGGGTGATCTCTCTACAGATTATGAACTTTCTTAATCGAAGAAAAATATTTGCACATCACAATCACAAACTCCCTAAACCCCTCATCTAGTTCCACCACCATACTGTCCAGTTAATGGAATCTGCCTTGCAGAATCATATAACCTACCACACAGTTGCTCAAGTTTGTTTTGAGGTATTATATTGATGCTTGTGTCTGCTCAGCCCCAAGTGATCATCCTTACAGATGGTGTGTTCCAGTTGAAGCGAAGCTAACAAAAGCAGAGAAAGTGTTTGTAGTGGGAATAACTGCAGTCGTTAGCTCTGTTTCCATCTCCAGCAGCAGAGGCAGTTTATAACCCGACATGAACTCTGGCTTGTACTTTGTTTTTATTACATCCTGCAAAATAACTTCACCTCTTGACAGAAATTTTTAATGTACCATAATACACTTTCCTGTAGTTCATATTTAGACTTACATTATGAGTAGGCATGCAATATATACATGTACACTGATGTAAATCACACATAAACCGATTAAGCTGTGTGACAGAAAAAATAACCCCCTCACCTCCTCCAACCGCCCTCCTGTTTAAGAGATGTGATTTGGGAGGCATTATCTCAGGGTTATGTCATTGATTCGGATGATTGATGCTGGCCCCCTGCTGGGCGACGGGCTCTTCCTCCTGATTTAAAACCAATTATATGATGATGATCTCGCTCAAGAGGTAGTGAGCGTGAAGTGTTTGGCTGGAAGAACAGAGGGAGTTGGATAAATCAGACAACAGTGTCAGAGATTACGAGAAAGGGAGAGAGAAAGTACATTCTAAAATTTGCTTTCTTCTCCTTTTTCCTTATCACCGCCATCCCTGTGTTATTACGCTTCACTGCAAGCTAAAGAACATAGCCTAATTCTATGACTGATGAGACTGTTACCTAATACCTTTTATCTACCTTGGGAAATTGATGTCAAAGTGTTACCTGAGCTGCACCTGTAAAGCTATGCATGTTTTTTGCTCCCTCTTCCTGTCTGAGCTGGCCACTGTCCTGCTGCACCTGTGCGTCCTTGCAGGTGTTGGTTGTTCACGTTGACAGGGTGCAGCCAAATACTATGACTAACTGTTGTGCAAAAAAATCCAAAAGTTTGGCTTGCTTTCTCATTGCCTCACTGCCTATACCTGATTGTGTCTCCCTCCTTTTGACTCCCTCTGCTGAAAAATACAGAGAATGTGCTCAACTCCTTTGTGCGCTCCACAAACAGCATGATATTTAATTGTAAATACTGAACATGCTTGATGTTTGTCCAGGGCCCGAGGTAAATAGATATCATGTAGGCTGTTCAGAGGAATGCCTTTGATTTTGCTTGCAACTGTAACTAATTTTCTGAGGGAGCTCTTTTGCGACTCCATTAAAGCCCCGTACCAACAAACAATACAAAATGTCAGAGCGCTCTCAACGAAAGCACTGTAAAACATCTTCAACATGGTTTTGTCAACCTGGAAGGACACCAGTTTCTTAAGAAGGTATAGTCTCTGTTGGCCCGTTTTAAGGATTTGGTCAGTATTTCTGTCCCACTTAAGTTTATCGTCCAAAACCACACCTAAATACTCGTGCTCAAGTGTGTAATTTGAACACACATCTGAGAGTCTGTTTGCATTTTAACTCATCCCAATGAAATAGTTTTAGGACCACGACAGAAAACTGCACAGCTGATCTCCTGTGTTCTGGCCCTTTGTAATGGAGAAATGTAGCATGTTTGGGTGCAGCTTGATGAACGAAACAGCTACTAATAATGTATATAAAAAAGAAACTGAAAGGCCTTTTGATATAGAAAACACCAATGCTTACAGAAAGCTATTGTGAACTTTAGTTTTACTACTAAAGTCACTATTTATAATTAAACTCACCACTAGTTACAACTCTGATTTCCAAGTAGATCTTCTTATTCACCCAGAGGTGGATATTTTTTTATTCTTTATGCTAAATTTTCTTTAACTAACAGGCTGAATAAAATGCTTAAATCTACTAACTATGAAAGAAATCTAAGATTCAACAGTTTTTATAGCATCAGTGCAACACCCACAGAGTAAATGAGCTGCACAGCCTCCTCATGATGAATCTCCTGTGAGTCTTTTACATCTTCCCGATATGAAATCCCCTCCTTGATCTAATATTCATGAGAATTAATCTTGGATTAACACAAAGCCAGTTTATTGCTTCACTGCCTTATTGAATGCCAACTAAGTAATTGCAGATAAACCAACGCAGTACTCCCCTGACAGTCCCACACCGACGGAGACTTTGGCTGATTTAGAACAAACATGTTGCTTGGTGAGGCTGAAATGATGAGAAGTTATTATTTTTTTCCCACTGTCTCTGCCTTAATGAGGCGACTAATTTACAGTTGTTCTATTTCCGTTGTCTTTGCCATCTTTTGATAACCCACAGTGAGACCTTATCACCTCATTTTCAACTTGCCATGAAGTGGTAACGAGGAGGGATGTAGATGACATTTGCACCTGAAACTTTATGAATCCTCCAAAGCTTGTTTGGCACTTATTAAAGTGGGCATTGATTTATTTATTGATGTCAATTAGTGGATTAGGCAACAGTTTGCTGGGAAAAATATCCAGCAATCATTTACTAATACTATTTAGTTTCCAAGTGGAGGTGATGTGGTAAGATAAAACATATCATTTATCAATGTTTGTCAAACTGTGTGTTCATGATTTATGTGACATTGTATTATAACTTTATAACTCCACCCTCTAGTATCACTGCTCCATCACATCCTGATATTTGTAAATATGTGTAAGTAAGCAAGAAAAATACAGTGCAATACGCAGATGACTATGGTCTACTGTCACACAGTTCTGTCATGTTTAAATTACTTAAAGACTATGCATGTTGCTACCTACTTTCTTATTTTTACTTAATTTCAGAAATATTTTTATGCTATTTTCTTATTTAATGTCTCTTACCAATTTATCTGTTTTATTGCCTTTAATATCCCTTGCTGTACTGTGTATAAGAGCAACTGAAACAACAGAATTTCCCCTTGGGGATTAATAAAGTATTTCTGATTCTGATTCTGATATTACGGCTCAAAAGATCAGATATTTATGTTCTGGTGGAGATGGAGTGAGTAGTAAGGGGTAGATAAGTGGACTTGCATTATGTTACCCAACCTAAATGGATAGATACCTTTATTTGACCCAGTGGAAAATGTATTTTCACAGGCTGTCATACAAATATATAGACATAAACAGAGAACATGATGCACTCATCTGAGGGATTTACGTCAAATGGGAGGCACATTCATCAGTGGGTTGTTTTGTCGAGGATGGAGATGGTACAGAGCTTTTGTTAAAGCGAGTCCTTCTCCATCTCAGTGTCCTGTACCTGCAACCTAAGGGCAGACGACACTGATGTGAACTGACAAGATAGACCGTGTTGTCGTTCTGCTGCAATGACAGACTGTCACATGTATGCATTTTCATAAATGTGGTGTAACATAGTTGGTAGGCTGATAGGAATCAGGGATGGTGCAGGTGACACACATTGGGGTTGATGTTTGACTATCAGCTTTCACCTGCTGGACCTTTGGTGTAGAAAACTAGAGTGGAATAGAGACCACAGATGGAGGGTAACAGGACAGTGGGGACAGATTAAAGTCTGAATTAACATTATTTGTGTTTTGTGATGCATTATTATCTTACAGGGTCCATGCTGCACCTTCTTAACCTGGGCAAACAACTTCTAAGTGCAGGCTGGCTCGAAGGAGATTGCCAGTGGCAGGTCACTGGGAATAAGGGAGTTATGGCACAAGTAAAGCATGCTGATGGTGAGTTATACACGGCAAGGTTATCAACTAAAATAATAGAAACAAAGAATTACCAGACATGTTTTTTTTTTCACAAGCTGTATTTTAACAAGTAATTTAAATTTAAATGAACTCTGTTTGTAAAGATGTGTTTGCTTCATTAGGTGGGTACCTTTTGTAGAAACATAATTGTAGAAACAGTCAGCACAATGTTTACAAACCAGTTATGTTTCTTAATATTATTTTTCAACACTGGCTTGAAAAAAGTGCTGAAAGTACTCTGCCCGTGGTGAGGGTGCATGAAAGTTGTGACAACCCATAAAACTTTGATTAACTGCTGCTAACCTGGCATACTACATAAATATTTCCATATATCCACAAGATATGTTTCACTTATTCCTTCGATATGAAGTGCTCCTCCTATATGAAGTGTGCTTGGGAAAGCAGAATATTTTTCAAAATGTTTTCTATATAATTGACCATTCAGATAATTTACTGTACTCGGTGGGCACTGCTGCTGAGGAGTAAGTAAGGTACATCACACCGGCCAATCAAAATGACCAAACCTGTTAAGAGGTATTAAAATTTCCTTTCCATTGATAAATGTATCCAGTGTTGGTCTTTGTTTTGTACTTAATGAAGAAATCCTAAATAGATAAACTGCAACTAAAGCAGGTAGCATCTATGCTAGTTGCAATACCAGTTAAATCCAGCAACAGTTTACAGATTGTATGGCTGCAGCCTCTAACCTGGCTGTAAACAAAGGACATCAGTTGAACTTTATGGAAGGAACCCAGCATCAGTAGCATGTTATAGTAGCATGTTATATAGTTTGGCAGTACTTTTGACCTGAAAGGGAAACTGAGCTATGTTCAGGTTGTTGATGTTTTACTCACATTTAGCCACATTCCGCACATGCACACTGGATGCTAACCTGAGGAGAGAACGAAAGACCAGCTGTGCTATCATTGCTAACATTGGAATAAGCCTTACTCCTCTCTGGAAATACACATAGATTGTTTGTCCAGTGACTCAGTGACTCTATGATAATTTATGTAACAATTTGTTAAATTTTCAGTGTTTTAATGACTTAAGTCTTTGTGGAAAAACGTTTTTTCTCCTTGCATTTAGCAGGAATTGACTTCTTTTTACTTTGGTTAAATGAGGAAACTGAAATGTAGTGGACTTCTCACAAATCTTGGTGTCTAGTATTCCCCTTATAGATTAATAAAAGCCTTACAAGAAACAGAAGCATTATCAAAAGTTCACATTTTTCATGCTATTTTACATTTAAACTACCTGTTTAACTTCATGAACTATTTAGGCACCAGCATGTCCTAACAGCATCTGTTTAACGATAGCATCAGAAAACCCCAAACATCCCTGGTACATAAACAGATGAATCCATCCCATTATATCAGGAGGTTTAGCAGCATTGACATATACAGCTGACACTCATACACAGTAGGCAGCAGACTCTCAAATACCCCCTTTTTCTCATCCTTTTAGTCATACACTCAATTTCCCTTTACTTTGACTTTTGCCAATTTGGCTCCACAGAAGTCAGCGCTTACAATTCACTGGAGATCATCCTCTTATGGAGGGCTGCCATGAGGGGTCAATTACGGAGAGTTAGCAGCATCAGGTATTAAAGCATTCCCTTTCATCAGCTAGAAAGCTTCTCCGCTTCCGTGTTAGTCCAACATCAAACTCTCGACTTCCCCTCTGTCTTATGTTCCTGACAGATGTAGTTAACCAGTCTGCTCTTCATGAGGAAAGTGCTCATTTTCTTTTAAAGAGTTTTACCCTAGAAATCTGTCATGGTGGAAAAGTGCTTCATATGGCTGCAGAAATGTCAACTTTCAACAAGTATGGAGAAACAATTTACTCTCTACTTTCAGCCTCAATAATCTTACACATAGTCATGTTATTGGACACATCTGGAAACAGAGTGGTTTGGTGAGGAGTAGCTCACATATTGAGTGACAAGCACCAAACTGAGTTTTCTATTAAAGGCTGCAAAATGCTAGCTTATGGAGAGTCAAAAGCTTCCTCTGATGAATTATCCAGATCCTTTTTATTGTTATATATGAAATAACTTTTTGAAACTCTTGAATGTGGGTTTCCCTAAATTGTTGGTACGGCATCCTCAATAGAAGGTACATTTTAATTAAGGAGCTTGCCTTTAATTAAGGTTTTGAAGACCAAGATTGGTTTGCATATGTAGAGAATTGGACAATACTGACCACTTTGTCCACATGAACACCATAAATGCCATCATAAACTTAGCTTCCCTGCTACAGCTTTAAGCGCTCATTAGTACCTATTTAAATGGTTTAACACAGAAAGAAAACAGGAATTACATTTGAAGTGATAGGGGTGAGGAAACTGGGGATAAAAGCAGATTAAATGGCTGTTTGTTCCATCATAGAGAGATCCTGTTTGCCCAGTAGTTTTCCTCTGGCTTTTCTTGGATTACAATTCTGAATCAGATTTTTTTAGGGCATGGGTCTAAAGTCATTGGAGCTCATGTTCCTCCTTTGCAAGTAAACATATTTTAACAACATTTGAAGGGATTATCTTTAAGCTTTGCACAAATGTTCACCATGATTCAATAATGTCCTGATTAAATGTTGTTAAAGCCATCGTCAAATGTCACTAGGCATCAGTTCAATCACTTAAAGGTTTGACCATTTAGTTTTTAAGATGGGACTAGACACATCCATAATGTAGGAGATCAAGGTCACTCTTGCATGCATATCTACAGTTATATAGGACTTTTACAAAACATACTGAGGCATATTTGAGTAATTTTATGTGGTTGTGCCATAAAAATTGCAAAGATACACATTCTATGTGTTCAGTTGACCTTTTGTATTTAAATATGCAACATAAACTCTTGACTTTTATGTGTGTTAGTGTTTACCCGTTATGTAGAGCATGTGGGTTAATGCAGACTTTAATGTATCCAGTGATTGCTGCCCAGCCATTAACAATGACCTGACCTGCCTAAAAGGGTAAAACTACTCAAGGAAAAACACCCTGCTTATTTCAAGGCTTTTGAAAGTGTGAGGTTAGTCTGTAGTCATTTATGGATGAGATGGAATATTTCTTTCACCAGCAATCTTAGACGGGGATGAAGCTTAAGCCTCATCAAGTGACCAGGGCCCCTTACTTAATAAGGTTACAGACTTTTACATGTGCCTCTTAATGTGGATAATTAGATAATCATGCTGATTAAGACATACATGTAGAAGGGAAGATCATCCATGTCTGCATCATCCACCAGCATCAACCTTTTTTCCTTACATGGTGCAGCTGATATTAAACCTTTTGCTGGAATTTCTTGCCAACAAAAATAGTGTGCAAGCCACAGCAGAATCCAAGGGAGGAAATAAAACATACAACCATTAGACCACGGACGCCTTAGTCCTATGTCATGTAGGAAAAGTTTTTTTTAAAGGCAAAAATGTTATCTAATTTGCAAAAAAACACTACCAAGATCTATTTCACTGCTAGACTTTGCACAATCTGTCATTTTTCTATCAACACCTGGCAAAAAATACTAATGTGTAAGGACAAGACTTGGCAGTGTTGATACACTAACATTGCAGCAGAGAAGAGTTTTGCATGTTTTAGAATGAACAGAGCCTCAGACAACCAAAAACAAATTACTTTTCAGGAAATCCAGATGTCCCTGACCTACAGAAACAATTTTTCTGCTGAAACATTTCATGAACAATAGACAAAATCACTTTATTTAAGTGCTTGAATTGGGCTAGCACAGTATTTGGTTACAATGGGATGACTATTTGTGTCCACATGTAATCAGTCATGGCCAATAACAAACCATGTTTTATTGTGGCTGGGACTGAAGTTGGAATGTGAAGGCCACTTCAAAATCTGACTGAACTCATTTCTGAATGTGCTAATGTAGAAAAAAGATCTTTCACCTTTCCAAGTTCACTTGATGATTAATAGAGCCAAATGTACTTGGTAAGTAATATCTCATCTAATTAAAAAAATCTGTGAGCCCACAGACAGTTTGTTTGTACATAAAACAACAACAATCAATCAATCGATCAAACTTTATTTGTACAGCACTTTTCATACAGGGCTTTGTAATACATAGTGCTTTACATGAGAAAAAGATAAACTAAAATAACAAGTGGAATAAAAAGCAGAAAATTGCATAATTGCATAAAATGAAAACATAAGACCCCCACAATCCCCTCCCTCCCCCAAATCGCATTCAATATACATATACTCACTTACTCAAACACACAAAGACATAAAAAGGAAATTCTGACAGAAAACAGTATTAGAGGACTGAGGAAACGCTATCTTGAATTTTAAGAAATAAGGAAACACAGGAGCTAAAACTAAAATGATAATTAAAAATACTCAAAAATACTAGAGGTTAAGATAAATAAATGTGTAAATACATAAATAAATAAAATAATATAATAGTATAGAATAAAAGTTGGATAAATAATATGTTAAAATGAGAAAGTGTAACATCAGGTGCATAATAAAATCACTTAAAATGGGATGATAAAAGGAAAAGCATTTAACAAAGAATAAAATTCCAAATAAAAAATCTGAACAGAAATGTAGTAACAAAGGAAAATAAAAGGGTTAAAATAAGTTAAAATATAACGTAAAATAATAATAAATACAATCAGGTAAAAGCAAGATTAAAAAGGTAGGTCTTGAGTTTTCTTAAAAAAATATGAACAGTAGGTGCTGCTCTCAACAGCCCTTTGAAAGTGTTTGGGGAGGGCACACTTCTGCTGATGTGAAAAGCCACTTGGTAGTACTAACTTTAACTAACTCTTGCCAAAACATATCAGAAGTTGAGTGGAAATATCCTTGCTTTTGATAAATGCTTTCTGTCTTACTGTTTGTCACTTTATAAAAAAATGTGGTTGCCATGCAGAGCTCCCACCTAACACCTCTTTTCAGGAGTCACATAAAGACAACCTGCTCTGAGAAGGGCTAAAATAGAATAATTTTTGGGCATGCAGTTATTTTTTTGGCCAAAAACCCTTAAAGTGTGTTCCATTGACATCTAGGTCTAATGAAAACTCATTGAAAAAGAAAAGAAATATGTGCCTTTAGAGCTAGTTCTCTATAAGTTTCATCCTTACAACTGGGACATAGCTAAAGCTAAAACCTTCAGTCTTTTTGGCATGCATTACCTCTCAAGAATTTCTACAGATGACTAAATAATTGATTTACTGACCACTGAAAACGGCCTTTAGTCAACTTTGCTCTAAACATTTTCCTTACTTTAATCAACATCATCTTTTAGAAGCATAAACAAACCGTTTTTCATTGAGAAGACAGATGAAAGCTCTTTTTGAACTCTCATATGAGCCTTTTTGATAAGCACTGATCTAATTGTGGTTTGAGTAAAAGGTAGATGCTGGGTAATCACCTGATCTGAATTTAATCTCCCCAGGAGTTCAATAAACACAGCAGCAGACTGAATACTAATTTTAAAACACATAAGGGTAAACAAAATCACGTTTGATTGCAGGAATGATAGGAGCAGACAGTTGTAATGACAGTTGGATGAATTTTGTTCAACAGAGATGCACACAGCAGCAGACACTCAAATGAATTATCGCTGGGAGGTCTGCTGTTAACATCTTAGCAACAACACTGATTAAAAAAAAAAATGCAATAAAACAACGATTTAATGTGTGTGGTCCTTGCGCTAAATCTGACCCAGACTCTGCACAGACTTCTCATTGTCCTAATGATCTACTGAAGCTCATTTGTTCTCTGAAAAAGCAAGAGGGTGAAATGGAATGAATAATTTACCGTAATAAACCAAAAGAAATGGACCTTCATTTTCCTTTATTGCAGGACATTTTGGAGAATGGAAAAAGACACTTCATTAAGCTGCCATTTAATAGGCACATCCATCTAAATCATACATGTGGCGTAATGGCTGCATACCATTATTTATATTTGATAAAGAGCTTAAATCCCCAGAGTCAGTGGCCAGTGTTATATGGCAGCTGAATCACACACTCCCTGCTCTGTTTGATACGTAGCTCTGATTATTAAACTTTTATTATCAATGCTTTTAAGATTTCTCTTTCATATGATTCCAAAAAATGTTTGACGTAAAAAGACAGTGGTCATGTGGATAAAAAGTTCATGTATTGTCTGACATCTGACAGCTTTCCAGACCCTTATTGCTGAATTATCCCCCTCATATATCTTTTAATATGGCCTATATAAGATGTTAGCTTTTGAAGTCAAGGACAGAATGTATGAAGATTTCTTACTTTGTCATGTATCAAAGGTAGTCAGCCATAACACAAAGATCGGATGAACTAACAAAACTTTGAAGGTGAAAAAGTCAATGTGTAGAGCCTCTTAGCCAAACTATAAATCTAAACAAACTATGTTATGTATTTAGAGAAATAAAAATATGCAAACTTATCCCAAAAGTAACTTGAAACATTCCAGGGCCGGTATGCATATCAAACCATTAGCGAGGAAAATAGACCGTTTGTACTAATGGCGAGAAAAAAAACAATTAGCGGGATGCATGAGCCAGGTTAGTGGCCCAAAAGCATTAAATTTAATGGAAGTATATCCGACCATTACAGGCGCTAACGGCAGGATTATCACACCTGTTGAGAGGATGGCAGACTTTGTTGTCATGCGTTACCATCTAAGACAAATACTTCTTGGATAACTTAACAGAAATACTGTGGATTTGAAGTGAATCCTTGCCGAACAAATCCATCAACAAGTCCTCATCCTTCAGTGGGGGCTAAGGTGGGCCTCCACCTGTACAACATTGATGGCAGTACTTTTTCCTCAAAGCAGCTTTTAGATTGCTGATTATATTTTTGAGATCATCTACTGTGCGCTCAGAACACCAAACGCATTTACCCTGGTCAAGATCTTTAACCAAACTTTCCCCTTGTCTTTGTTTGTTGCCTTCGACGATTAACTTGCTGATAACAGCTGTTTGTTTACTCGATATTCCTGCATGGTTCGCTGAGAAATTACATTTACAGGATCTTCTTTCACTCGCAACGTTAAAACTCACCATGTTGATTGTTATTGTTTATGCGTAGTAGGCATGCGCAATTTGAATTCTTTGGATTAGGGTTATCCAGGAGGTTTCCCCAACGAATGTTGTTTTGCACCTGCATCACTTTCATGGTGCAGTATGTTAAAACAGGACGATTATTTTCAGTCATGTATGCGACTAACGCCATGGCCAAACGGGACGTTTCACAACAGTACATTACTACTAATGGTCCTGTTTGTATCATGGCTTGACATGCATACAGGCCCTGATCGTTAAAATCTGATGCATCATGGGGATTTTGTGAGTCATATTCTCGCTCATTGGTCTTCATGGCACAACCCTGTGCTCCTAATCTTCTGTCTTGGGAAATGGAAAAACCATGGGATGCCCCTGACTGTGGCTGGTCAGATAATTTGTGTCTGACTGTAGACCATGGACAAGAACATCAAGAGTCTTTGCTTGTCAACGCAAATGTTTAGTTAGACAATCATCTATTTGAAGGTAATGCCATTGATACTTTGTAAGAATACATGTTTCATTTTATGTGAGTCACCTGAAGACTTAGAACTGCGAGGAATATTATTTCAACAACTAAAAATATCATTCTTGTCACTTGTCAGTTATCATTCAGAAGTAATGAATGCCACTTTGTTTCGTTCCATCTGTAATCAGAGAAGTGTGTTTCTCTAAAGATGCTCCCTTTTCCTGTTGCTTTTCTCTCTAGGTTCATGACTTATTTGTTATCTGCTGATTACTTGGTGCTAAAAATGCAAATCTGATGCTTGCAGACATCTTTCAGACAGCTGGCAATTATCCTCTATATTTATATTTGCCCCCGGGCTATTGCTATACATGCCACTGACTTTTTCACCTCTATGGTGGTTAATTAGAGATTTGAATATTTTATTGCCTACACACATGTAGACCTAACAACCTGACTTTTAACATGGATGACTTTGGTCTACTTTAGGTGATACTTCTCCTCCAAACTTTTTATTTTAATCTCTTAAGCCCGTCATCAAATGAGCAAGCCTGACACTGCTGTAGTCTGTACTTTTGGAAAATAGCAGAATTACTTTTCTGGCAGATTCTATCATTAAGGAGAAGTAGACTAAAATAATGCAGAAAATGTCAAGTGATTTACTTTTAGCTCTTATATTTATCTTGTGTCTGATTTGGATCTCATTAGTCTAATTATCTCACTAACCTACTTTCTTTAGAAACCATTGACTATAGTAATCAGCCATGATTCATGGGTTCAATTATTCACTCCGTGTCTAATTATATGAAGATTCTATAAAAGACAATACAATAGCAGGAGTGTAATGTATTTTCTCCCTGTGATATGGAGCTTACGCCTCCTCATTATGAAGTCTTCTGTTAAATACTCTAAATATTTCAGCATGTACCTGGATGAAGTTGTCCTCTAATAAAAATAAACACCCCTGAAGCTTTTACTGATTCAGTGAGTGTACAAGAATAACAAACCTGTTTAAACAGTGATGAGTTCACCCAACTTTACCTGCTTCGTGTTTTCTGTGAGCAAATTTAGCAGAAAAATAAGATGTGCAGGTTTTTACCTTCGTTTATCCAAACACTGTTCTGTGCAAAAGAAAGTATGTGATATCAAAATTGGATGTTACCCTTGACAGCGCTGCTAGACATCCCCTGTGGCAGTTTCTTAAAGAGTTACAAAAGCCCTTCTGCACAGTGTTTCCATCCTGCTGAACCACAAGTACAGATAAAAATGTACAATATGGCAGAAAAAAAATGTTGTACCACCAAATGTAAGTAATGCTATTAGGAATGGAAATCAAATAAATAATTCTGGTTGAGAATCAGTAACAGAAAGTTAAAGGAAGCTGATATTAATGTCTTTTTGATCAGTTCTAAGTTGTGCATGCTTTGCACATCAAGGACACCATGCTCGTATCAGACGCAGTCAGCATAAAAGATGATAAAGAACCCAAAGACGTGAGCATGGCAGGCAGCACAGAAGTGGCTAAATTTAGCAAAGTGTGATGTTTACAGCACAACATCCAGTGTTTGTGTGAATTTAAGCAAGGGTGGAAACACCAGCAATTTGCTGCAGTTATTAGTTAATACAAAATGGCATTAAACATCAGGAGTACCGTGTGTCTGATGTTGTTGACTCTGAGAACCTGTGTTGACCGGACTTTTCCCCACACAGTTAATCCACTGAAACCAATAATAATGGCATTGGTATCTGTAAAATCATATAAATTTCTTTATATTTATATTGAAATATAAACACAGGATAGGAACAAATATTCAAATTAAACAGAAAAACTGCTTAAAAGTGCAGTGTGTAGAAATTGGCATTTTAGCGATGTCTACCTTTCATGTTCTGGAAAGAGCCCATCTGTTACATCACTAAGCGACTAGAGCCGGTGAGGACGAAACAAGGATTGTAAACAGGGCATTTACAACAGTTACCAGGTGAGGGTTTTTTCATTCATATTTATAACTATTATTTTAATAGATTATAGGTCCGTTAAGATGCAACCTCCTATCAAGGTAGATTTCAGGGCCGGCAGCCAGACTTGTAGTCATACCTGTAGACAACATGGCAGATCGTTATGTCAGCCTCCACATAGGGGAGGTCTGCGGTACATACATATAAAAAGCTTTTTCAAACTTAATAAAAAGAAAACGAAAGTTTCATGGGGATGATTGTAACCCTATCTCAACAGACGTGATATAACAATAGAAACATTATATTCTATATTCACAGTTTCTTTTCGGTGAAATACTGCCAACTTCTACACACTAAACCTTTAAGGAGCATGTGCTTTTTTGCACAATGATAAAACTCAACTCAATGTTTTTGGCACAAAGTTATCAGCTCAGAGGGTAATAATTTATGCCCAGTTCAAGAAAACATAATGCTGCTTGAAAAAAATGAGGGAGCTCATGTATTAAAAATTTATATCACAAGACATCTTAAAAGATTGCAATGAAACAAAGATTTATTTAATATTTGGAGGATTCTTTATCCGGTCTCACTCGCACTGTATTTTATTACATTTGCTTTTAGGCAGTAATAATGGCCATATTTCCATAGTAATGCCACAGTGCAGCATGCTGAAACAGAAAGGCTGCAGTGTTGAACTTCTCCTTACTACAAGTGAAGTTGTAGCATTTTTCTTGTTTTTCACACTCTGAGGTGCACAGCGGGCTCTAACATAACCTGTGAAACCCTCAAGGTCATCTTTAGCAGCTGTCAGCCACCAGGCAATCCACTTTTATCAGGATTACACCAAACAGGGTTTCATTCCTGAGCATAATTTAATCACTTGAGTCTGCCGCTCACTTTTTCCTTATTGACACTCTGGTGTGTAGCTTCTCTTAAGGTGCTTTACATTAACACAGTCATAGAAATAACCGGAGTTTATCAAACTGAAGTGACTTGTTCTTGACCTCGATCAGAGAAGGCAGAGTCAGAGGCAGTTGCAGTAGATGATGTCTGTCTCTACTTTTCTGTTCCTGTATTTTTGAGAGTGGGTCCTCTTAGTGATAGAAAAAAACTCCTTTTCCGGGCAGTGGTGCATAAAGAGAGACTCAAGTTTTCACAGGTACAGATGCTACTTTCCCTTGAGGAAATAAGCCCACAAATGGATAGTTATGGCTTGTTGAGCTTGTTGATAGCACAAAGACACCTGAGGAGGTGTTGAATAGGAAAATGGCAGGATACTTGGTCAGACAGGACAGTGTACTTGTTTGAGACACACAGAGAGTGGAATTAAACTTCAGAAAGGCTTACAAAGACTGGCTGGACTCTGTGATATAAGAAAATGAAGAACCTAGATATTAAACTCATATTTCTGGGGGACAGGTGGCCATAAAGGTCACTGCTAATCAGCTTCCATAAATGCTTTTCCTTCCTTTCCAGCCTGGGCTCTTGCTGATAACAGTAAACAAACCCAATTAACCCCTTTTCACTTCCTCATTCACCTCTGTAAAATCTACCAGCACACAAAGATATTTCCTCTGTGAAAGAACACCACCAAATCAAAAAAATGAGCTTGAAACAGTGCAAGTTAAAGAGAGTGTTGTGTATCCCACATTGATAAATACATTTATCTGTATATTTCACACAGGCCATCTGTGATTGTAACTTCTGTCAGGAGATTGTTATTGCCAGTGTGTTGTTTTTTTGTTTGTTTCTCTGTTAGCAACATAACTGAAAAAGTTACGGATGGACTAAATAAAATTTTCAGGAAATGTCTGGATTGGGACAAGGAACAAATGATTAGATTTTGGTAGTGATTAGATTCACTGTCTGGATCTGCCATGATGAAAAATGTGATTTTCGTGAATAACCACTGAAGTAAAATGCATAACATTATGAATCCAATTTGCTAATGGTATGTTTTCATGGTCAAGGAATCTAAGTAGTTAGATGAAATAAAGGTAGGGCTAATATTTATGGTAAAAAACACAATATGGGTGAGGACTGTGGCGCTGGTGAAGGTCTGCGCTCTCTGAGTGCTTTTCTAGTTATAAATATTACAATTTTGTAGGTAGTTGACCTGCTTGCCATAATGCACAAGTTAAGCTCCTAGGAATGTTGGAGAGGGACGTGAAGCCAGCTTTGGCCCTTCAGACTGGACTTGACCTGTTTTTTATTTTGTTTATTTTTCACTGAATTGAAACAAAAAAGCCACCTAAATCATAAGTATTGTTGATGAGGTATCTATAACAATCAAGAGACTGACATGGTCAGACATGAAGCATCGAACAAGCAACCCTTAGGTCTATTTATCAAGTAACTGCTCCACAGACTAGGCTAAACTGACACCATGAGGGATCAAGTGTCCTTTACAACTGAAAACACAGAAAGAAATAAAACTCAAACATGTTGCTTTGCCTCATAGAAACAATACACAAAAGACAACCCAGGTTTAATTGCCACTGGTGCATCAGACACTAACATGACATAGAAAACACAGTAAATGTTGGGCAGAACATAACAGGAGCAGACAGCTGCACAAGTCTTGACATTTGAGAATTTAAAACCATGTTGAAAATCGTCCCTAATGAAATGCCACAGCATGTTTCAGACCGGTTTGTTTTGGGTCTCAGAGAGCTCCCTCTCCTTCTCTCTCTCTCCCTCTTCCATTTTATTGTTCTACGCTTCCTGTGTTTCTCTGAGCACTGAGATGAAGCGACAGACATGAGTGATAGCGGCTGGCACAGGTGGGTATTGTTTGTTGGCAGAGGAAGAAGGTACAGAAAGGAGATGACAGCATCAGCTTAATGTGTCTCACTGTCTCTGCCAGGCACATTCACTCTCTTACACACCAGTATTTTTACCCCGACACCAATATTTCAACATTTTCACAACATAAACTTCAGTTTTTCCTGCTCTGTCTTTAGGCTTTTCCATCTAAAGGGAAAAGTTTGAATGTTAATGATTAATGACAGGGAAAAACTTGCAGTTTCACTGTAGTACGCATAAGGAGTGTGTGCTGCAAAAACTCAAGAGATGTGACATTTAATCACTTCAACATTTTCGTTGTTTTATTGTCTTACCTCTCCTCTGAGTCCCTGACAGGCAGGACACCATTCTTTTGACTGTGTGTCCAGTAACGAGGAAGAAACAGACAAAACTCGCCCACTGCTAGTTAGCTTTAGCTCTGACACTGGGAGTCAATGGGTAGCGCTAGCCTGCATCTGCCTATAGTCATTTAATAAACTCTTCAGCAACTCTAAACAGTCCTGTGTGCTTGCTGTGACTCATTTTTACCCTTTTGTGTTATGTTATTTTCTTCTATATTGATATTATCTTCTGCTACTCCTAAACACAGGCTTTATTTTCACTGAAATACTTCTGCTGTGGTTTTCATTAGAGATGTGAGGTTTGTGAATGAGTGGAGTCTCTTTTAAGTAAAACATGAGAACCAATTTGCAGTTGTGAGTGTTGTTCATTTGTGAGCCATTATAAAATGCAATTTTCCTGCAAATTTAAGGCTGCACGTACCCTCAGAGAGGACATCAAAGCTGTTCAAAAATGAGAGATTGAAAAACACACACACAAAAAAAATACAGATTGTATCCTGGGACAGTTAGAAATAAAGGGGCTTTGCATAAAAGCAGTTAATTAAGAAAATGTATTGTATTAAATAAAGAAGAATTTGGGGGAAAAAAGCATCCATCCATATAAAACAAATAAAAGAATTCATACTAATACAAGTTAAATTATTTTTACCATTTTTTCAGTGTCTGTTTTTCCATAAATATTGAACCCTTGCACACATTACTTTCATGTCAGGCTCCCACTCGGTGTTGGAAAACCCATCATTTAAGTGAGCTGTGAATGGACACATATTATTTAGGTGTTTATACTGAGATAGCTTCTACTCAAAGAAAGACAACTCTCTGGAAAAATGTATTGATTTGGCACCACAAGCAGATCAATCAATAAAAATAATGTGTCGCACAAAATTCTTAACATAAAACAGCACACAAACAGATAAGCCAATAAAACAGTGAGTTTAGTTAATGACATAAAGATCGTAAAAGGAAATCATCGATGCCAGTGAAACAGCACTGGATCATACTTTAGTTTAATAGCCGTGGGGGTATACGTTATACCTTCAGGGAGGTCTGCTACCACATGAAAAAGACAGAACACGTTAATGGAAAGTGCATCAAACATTGTGACACATTGTCAATCTGTGCTATTATTTGACCTTTGACCTGTGTCAGATATGAACCTGTAAAAATAAAATTGCCTTGTCTTTGGTGTTTGCATGGGTGCAGTTGGGTAACATGTATATAAAAAAGCAGAAAGGTAAATTCACATTTATTTAACCTTTATTGTAGTGTGGAGCATGCTTAGTCCATATAAGGAGTTTTAACATTTGATAAATCAGTGCAAGACTTGAACTGATGTCTCTTTTTAAATTACAATGTGACAATCAGTAAAGAGACTGCTCACCTCTAAATGGGTATCTTAATGGCTAAAACTTCTGAAGGATGGGCAGATGGAGACATTGTTGGGGTCAAATGATGTGATTGGCTGTAAGCCTTTTAATTTAGCTATTCCTGAAATTTCTGTGGCAAAGGTTCATGTTTGTTCATGGATGAACATAAGGAGATAAAGGCTTTTTAGAGCCTTCCTTTGTCAGCAAATGCTCCTTTTAGAGCAAAGCAAAGTTATATACAATCATACAAAGTTGAGTGAATGCATGATACCAGGCAAGTGTCCATGGTTTAGTGTGGTCCCTTTTTTCAGTGTTTTAACAGAAGCACATGGAGGGAGACTGGGGTGGGTTTGGGATTTGTAGCAGACAATTTAGGGTTTTTTACTGGTTGTAAGAGATGGTTAGAGAATATAAACTGGATATAGGCAGGCTTGTCTGCCTAAACATTGAAGCTTCACAGTTTTCACTTGTGCAAACCTGACAGGGCCTATAATTGTGAAAAGGTGTAGAATTTCTGGATCAATCTAGTCAAACATTACAACCTCTAACAAACAGTTGGTCTGCAAAAAAGTAGATTAAAAAATATATATTTAAATATTTTGCCAAAAAATAGATTGATTTGATATTTCACCCATCCCTACATAGCAGTAAAGTTTGTTTATGGATATATTAATGTAGAGATTTTCAAGTGTATCATAACAAAGTGCCCATTTGGTTTTGATATAGAAATAACCTAAACATTTTAAAAGTATTGAGACATGTAAAATGTGAAGTCATGTTTATTCCATTAAGATAGACCAGGTCATTTGTAACGATGTAGAATCATCTCTAAGGAGAGCATTTTTTATTATTATTTTGCTTTTGAAATTGTATCATGGCTACTAAACAGACTTCATCATCAAAATACCTGATGTACTTCATTAAACAGAATGGTGTATTTTTCCTGATCTCTGTCTGAGCTCTGTGTCTTTAAGGACATACAAAAAGCTATTTATTCACAGAAGGGGATTAAACTGGTAATTAGGGAACTAAAAAATGAAATAACATGATGTGCCACCAAAAATGTACACTCTTCTTGTACCAAATTAAGCAACCTTTCTGAGCTAGGGAAACACACATTGCTCTGGCTTTGCTCAGGACTTATGCCATTCTCCTCTGTGATCCAACAAATACATTCTGTGAATTTAATGGCAAAAAGACACATTTCTTTATCAGTGATCAACAGCTGCTCGTTCGGCTATTTGATATCAGACCACAAACACTCTTGCACAAGTAAACACATGCTCATAGAATGCACAGGCACGCATGACAAATGACTGAACACATCGATTCAATCACACAAGTGAAGGCAAGCGCAGCACACGTAGGTGCACACAGACACAAAGCCCACCATTATCAGACACTGTGTCACAGAGGCTGTGCAGGAAGGGACAGGGGAATCATTTGATAGAGTTTCAGACAATGTGCACTGTCTGCCTCTCCATTCTCTTTCCATTACCAGACAATATGCTCGCTCAACCTTGGCAGCAGCCAACAGCTTTCCTTTGGCAGACCTGAATCGGAGCTGAGCTGAGCCACACTCTCCTCTCTGGCTTCCTGCGATAGTTTGATTGATATGGCTCTCTGTCTGTGTGCGAATGTGTATGCGTGTTTGTGCTTCAGTGTAAGTGATCAAAATTCCTGTTTGGTAGATGTACCAGAGAGATGTTGCTTTTAGTTCTATTCACTTGTTTCTCTGCTGGCAAAAATACACAACAGAGTTGAGTCACATACTTTATTTTGGTGTGATTTGGTTAAAAAAATCATCTGCATACAGACAGGTTGAAAGTATTTTTTTTTTGCTTTTGACTTCTGAGAGAAACAGACAGATTTGGAAGCTTTCTTTGTTTTTCGCAGAACTTTTCTCAGTGCCTTTAAATTGTTTATTTGTAACTCATACCAGCGCCTGCCAAAAACAGTGGCTATGATGTGTTCTCTACTACAAATGGACAAGAGAGAGGCAGATTCAGTATTTTCCCCACTGATTACAGTTGGCAAAACAGATGAAGTGCACACCAGCTGCAGCATTATGGGAAGGCCTCAAGGACCTGGTCCCTGGTGATGTAAAATCACATCCTCCTTTTTTAGATTTGGGGATTAGGGCTGAAACGATTCCTTGGACAATCCCGATTATTCGATTACAAAATATCCTCGGAGCAAATTGTGTGCCTCGAAGCCTTGTTTAATATATAATCATACATATAAAATATATATTCAGTGGCACAACGCGCCTGCTACCTCCGCTGCTGCGCAGCTTGTAAAGGAAGAGAAAAGAGAGGGACAGAAAGGAGAGAGTCCATGGAAGAAAAGGCAGAGAGTGTCCCAAGTGTGTGGTCACTAGAAAAAGGGACGAAAAGAAAACACAGTGCAGTGTGTCTGATATCAATCGGAGTTAGCTTAGCAAGTAGCTTAGCATGATAGCACGTCGTCAATGCTGCAGCACGTCGACAGTAAACATCCAGTCTGTGTGTCAAGTCTGCAGAGTGACACAACAGGATGACACTCATGATACATCAACAGAAGCAGCTAATGTGATCAATAACTGAGATATGGGCTAGTAAATAACCTACTTTGATTATGGCTCCGTGTAAAGGCTGGTTCAGAACGTAAATCAATGCGGAGGCTACTTGCCCAGAATTGTGTATTTTGTTCACATACTTTTCACATCCAATAACTTTACATTTAATTTGATTGCAGAGAGTAGAACAGGAAACACTGACAGTGAGTAGAGGAAGCAGGTGTAGGGAATGCTTTCATATGTTATAGAAATGTACATTGGCTAGTTAAATTATCTTAGTATCTAAGTATGATATTATTTGGCCCTAGAAATAAAGTAAGCAATATAAGTTTATAAATATGCTACAGTAGTAAAGGCAATAATTTCTCAAAAAGAGACAAGCATGAATACAAATAAAATAAAAATAACCAAACTTTAAAAAAAATTAAAAAAGCAAGATATGGCCCAGAGTAAAAATAAAAGTATAGATTTTGATTTTGAGATCCCATTTATGCTCAGAATGTTCAAAATAAGAAGAATAAGTTGTTGATTTTTGTGACCTGGCTTTTCTGTTTTGTGTGATACTAATAATAATAATTCGTAGTGATTCAATGTAAAAAAAAAAATAGAAGTGAGCGCAATGTAACTGTTATCCAATTACTCGATTAATCGCGAAAATATTTGATAGAGTAATCGATTACAAAAAGAATTGATAGTTGCAGCCCTATTGGGGATCATTATGACTGTTACAACTTATGGCATAAATGTTTTAAATCTCTTGTCAGTTCCTCTTATAGGTCTATTTTTGTCCTCTCTGGGGACCCTCAAGCCAAAAATGTACATGAAAAAAATATGCGCTTAGATCAACATATTCCAATAGCCATAGCTACAGCTGTAAAAGCTAGCTTGGTATTCTGAGAAATTTTAAAATATGACCAGCAATTCAAAATATGGTTAATATTAGCTTGATGATTTCATAATTACTTATAATTATGTGCAACCTTCAGTCTCCGCTCTGCCCTCTTGTCAGTGAACACAGTGTATTATGGGAAATTCTCAGACCCCTCCTTTTAGGCAAGGTCCAGGTTCGTCTTTGTTTGTATGGCTGTTTAGCCTTTTGTCTTGACCCTTTCCCTTAGCCCTACGGGGATTTGGGACAACCCCTTCACTAGGCGTGAATGCGCAAAAATCTAGAGCTAAAGGGTAAGACTTAGGGTTGGGACGGACCCTTGATCCCATGTCCTGGTGGGTTTGGGTGGATGCGTTTCAGTCGCCAAGTTGCGTTCGGTGCGAATGCGACTTTAGCCTGTGCTTGTGCCTAGCAGAAAACACACATATGGGAAGTCAAAATGGAGAATTATGAAGGATGTTATTTTCAAAGAGGCACATTGCATTTCTCCATGAAGTGAGTTTAGTACAAGGTGTCACGTTCTCCTGCCCCTCATCCTTTCCTTTCACTTAATATTTCAAAACAGAGTCTGAATGTGGCTAAAATTTACTGATACTGTTCTTTGTGCTTCCTTGTGGATATAACAGAATGCTTGGCTATTGTGTATTTCCTGCCTCTGTTAGCTTTGGGGGCCTCTCCAAGGAGATGAGCTTGTCCTTGTGATGATGTTGGATATTTCCTGCCCTCTGTTAAAGAAGGACTGTATATAAAATCCATGTATCTGTCACAGCGTTCGTTTTTGTTCACTGTAACTGTGTATCCTTGTGAGTTGTATTTGTGTGTGAAACGGAGAGTAAGGGATTCAGAGACACTCAAAACATGCTCTCTTCTACCTCAGCAGAGGTCTGTACAGAGCATGAAAACATGCATTAGTGCACTATCTCAACATTTCAAGCATTAATCCCCTATATGCAGGAGAAAAAAATGATTGAAAAGTAGAGAGGAGATGAAAACCAATCCATCAGACCTGACCATAGCAAGGGGAAATGTATAGCTACTGTTTGTAAAAGTTTTACAGGCAGATATCTTTGCTGAGATCCATCTGCTCTGGAAGCAGAGGGACCCTCTTGTCTAGACCTTACTCTCTGTTAACACCAAAGCTGAGATGCAGTTACTGAAACGTAAACTAAAAAAAGATACTGTCTCGATAAACTAACATGCAAATCAACTGATTTTGCCAGCATATGGCCAACAACAAAAGAGAGATGAAATAGAGCAAGGCTTTATTAATATCTGTAATTCTGCTGAAAGGTACACTATATTGCCAAAAGTATTCGCTCACCCATCCAAATTATCAGAATCAGGTGTTCCAATCACTTCCATGACCACCAGTGTTTAAAATCAAGCACCTAGGCATGGAGACTGCTTTTACAAACATTTGTGAAAGAGTGGGTCGCTGTCAGGAGCTCAGTGAATTCCAGTGTGGAACTGTGATAGGATGCCACCTGTGCAACAAATCCAGACGTGAAATTTCCTCACTCCTAAATATTCCACAGTCAACTGTCAGCTGTATTATAAGAGCATGGAAGTGTTTGGGAACGACAGCAACTCAGCCACAAAGTGGTAGGCCACTTTAACTGAGGGAGTGGGGTCAGCGGATGCTGAGGCGCATAGTGTGAAGAGGTCGCCAACTTTCTGCAGAGTCAATCACTACAGACCTCCAAACTTTCTGTGGCCTTCAGATTAGCTCAACAACAGTGTAGAGAGCTTTATGGATGGGTTTCCATGGCCGAGCAGCTGCATCCAAGCCATGCATCACCAAGTGCAATGCAAAACGTCAGATGCAGTGATGTAAAGCACGCCGCCACTGGATACTAGAGCAATGGAGACTCGTTCTCTGGAGTGACGAATCGAGCTTCTCCATCTGGTAATCTGATCGACAAGTCTGGGTTTGGCAGTTGCCAGGAGAACGATACTTGTCTGACTGCATTGTGCCAAGTGTAAAGTTTGGTGGAGGCGGGATTATGGTGTTGGGTTGTTTTTCAGGAGCTGGGCTTGGCCCCTGAGTTCCAGTCAAAGGAACTCTGAATGCTTCAGCACACCAGGACATTTTGGACAATTCCATGCTCCCAAATTTGTGGCAACAGTTTGGAGCTGGCCTCTTCTTCTTCCAACATGACTGTGCACAAGTGCACAAAGCAGGTCCATAAAGACATGGATGACAGAGTCTGGTGACTGGCCTGCACAGAGTCCTCACCTCTACCCGATAGAACACCCTTGGGATGAATTAGAGCAGAGGCTGAGAGCCAGGCCTTCTCGTCCAACATAAGTGTGTGACCTCACAAATGCACTTCTGGAAGAATGGTCAAAAATTCCCATAAACACTCCTAAACCTTGTGGACAGTTTTCCCAGAAGAGTTGAAGCTGTTATAGCTACAAAGGGTGGACCAACATCATATTGAACCCTATGGATCCGGAATGGGATGTCACTTAAGTTCACATGTGAGTCAAGGCAGGTGAGTGAATACTTTTGGCAGTATGGTGTATCTTAATAAATAATAACTTGTAAGCAATATGGCATTTTAAATAACTCTGTAAATATAAAACTGCACAAAAGGTGCAATGGAGGAACTTCACACTTGCACAACAGTTTTCTCACCAAAGACTCAAGTCCAGTGTACATCACAGGAATCGTAGTCATAATTGAGGGATGCAAACTTTCACATAATTAACATAATAATCGGGCATTCATACAAACATGAGTCAATGATGTCTGTCTTTTCCATGTTTACGTGCCAGCTTAAGAAGTTTATCTTCTGTGTTGTGATTTCAGTGCTTGCATAAAGTACCTCAAGCTGCTGATTTAGGGTAGAAGTTTCTTTTTGGATAGAGGAAATTATCTGATGGACAAACTTGTATCTGTTTTCATGGCCAAACATAAGAGAAAAAAAGTTATTTGAAAAGCATTGCTATAGGCATATAATAATAGTTACTTTTAACATCAGCATTGGGTCGTCCCTGGTTTTTACAATCATGCATCAGTGGTAGGGCTGTCACTTTATATTCAATATTCGAATAACCGATCGAATATGGGAATGAATACCCGTAAATGAATAGTAGATAGATATTCAAATGTAAAACATTGAGTGTGGCGGCACATCAGGATGCCTGGAGCAGTGGACTGTTCCATCCAACAGAGGGCGCTCTGAGTGCAGCTTTGACCCATAGACACATCCGCTGCTCTTTTGTAAACAAGGAGGTTCTACTCCGAGCGGACATTAACAGCTCCGAATCATCTGAGGAGAGCTGTGTGAAAGTAGTTTTGGTTCTACACCGTTGATGTCAAAGTAAAAATCAAAGACAAGGCTGTATGTTCTGTGAAATACAGTTTAGTCACTCGTCCTCCACATCAAATTTGTGGGCTCAGCCATCTGCTTTTCATCCAAGCTTTACGGCCGAGTGCAGCGGCGCTTCGTCAAGAGTTTAACCCTGTGTGACTGTGTTTTCTTCGGCAGGGTTTTTCCTGATAATGGAGTCTCTGTCCCTTACTACGGGGTTTGGAGGGCGGGGATTATCGAATATCTTCGATTATTTGGGTGCATGTTCAATAACCGTTCGACTTTGATTTTTCGGAATAGTGACAGCCTTAATCAGTAAAATATGCTGTATATTTACATCTAATTGTTTGTGCAATGTCTTGTTTACATAGTACTTTGTGAGTAAGTGGTCGAGAGCCCTTTGTCACTAAGCTTGCTCCCAGGCCCATTATGACGGCCCTTTTGGTGTGTTTTTAGCACTTGATATTGAAAATTTTGAAAGTGGATATGATGCATCCTTCAACCTTTTCAGGTGGTGATGGTGGTAGTCAAAGGAGAGAAAAGGCTCGATCTGTAGAAATCATATGTGCAGTGTAAATGGAACAGACCTTCAGCAGATGAGGGTACATTTTCATTATAAGATCAGGTGACTTTTGCAGCTGCATTTGTGGTCATGACACTGCATGTCTCATCATTTTAAAAGGTTGTAACAGTATAGGATCCAGTTGGGATTTTACATACAAGTACTGAAAATGTCTCCTTTACTCTAATTTTTTGGTAGATTCTGATATCTGGTGATCCATGCAAATGATTTTGAAACATGAGACCCATTAAAAATTAGTATAAGCACACTCTCAATTTTTTATGTGAAGCATCATTTTAAATGTTCAGAAAGAGTTTATCCTTCAATCTGCCAGTTACACCATGTGTTCTCCCTGAACATGCCGATTGAATTTGTGTGAGTGATGTTGATGTCTCAGATCTCTTTGATACCCTCGGTGAGTAAAATGATTTTGGTACTGGAATGATTGCCAAAGCTTTGAAAACACGATCCAAAAAGGACTTTCTCACGCTTTAAAGGATATTTTTTTTCCTCTGTTTTTTCCACCTTATCTAAATATAGTCATTGAAGCAAGTCATACATTGATCTGGGTTGAACGTTCAAGCTTTTGATCCTTCACACGCTGGCATTCTGCCGTGCCTGTTTGAAAGCTTTTGCCAGCGCAGACGTGTCATTCCAAGAAATTGTCAATCCAAAGGGGTAGAGAATTTCCGAAATGAAGTCTTAAGTGTCTTATCTGTCAGCTAAAACCTGTCTGCCCTTCATATTTTGGATGACTTTCCACTTTCATTGAGTGCTTTTTTTTCTGTAAGCAGTTCAATGTCAACAGAAGATCCTCATATCTTTATCATCCTGAATTTTTCTACATCTGCCGGTATCAAAAATAACTACGACCTATCTGGTTCTTTATTGATTTTAGAAAAACACAGACCTTACTCAAAGTTTGGCTGAGTCTATAAGCTATTTGGAGATTTTGTTAGGGGTTTATAAAAAGCCACAATTTGCTGAAAAATGCTTAAAAAGATTATGGTTTATTAATGTTAAGTTTCCATGTGAGATTAACTATGTTTAATCAAAATGGGACTGGAGTTTTGCTGCAGCTTATGTATGCATCTTGTTGTAGCAGGGTGTCTAACTTCACTAAAGATGAGAAAAAACATATCACCTAATTATTACAATTCTTTCCAATCTATTAATCGAGTCACAACAAGTTTACTGTGGTTCCAGATGATCACTGAACATATATTTTTTTGGCTTTCTTTCCAAAATAGGTGCACTGATATTGAGTTCTGGTGTGAGCATAAACCCCTCTGTTTTAACCCTGCTCAGAACAGGCGGCTTCAGCATTTGGCCTTTTGAACTGTGTCTGACCATGCTCCATTCAAGAAGTGGATGCAGTGCAGCCTCTCAGTGCTGTGCTTTAATGTTTACTCTGGCTGTACACATGCATTTTACTGTTACTTGAGCTGACTGTGGACTCAACAGACACCAAGTTAGGGGGAATTTTTAAATAATCTGATTGAGCAATCATTTTTTGTCAGGTTGATTAAGCAATAACAGAGGGGTTCTTTTGTGAGGTGTCGACATGTTTAATTTTAGTCCTAAATCCATGTATTTGATCTTTGGTGTACAATGATTTTACCACAAAGCCCACTTTGGAAATAATTTGTCCTGCACATGCAAATGGTTTCAGTCCTTGGCTCCCATCCAGACAGAAATGCCCAGGACATGTCAGAGACAGACGCAGCCTGATTAATAGCAGTAATGTGTTAATTGCTTTGAGACTCCAGCAGCAGCCTTGATGTTCCTCTGGTCAAGAGCTGTTCACAGGTTTACCACAAACGGCTCTCTTTTAGATTTTACACATGGTTCTCTGAAGAGTTCATGGCCTTCACTTACTCAGGGATCTTCATTCACATGTCAAGTTTGAAAGGAGTAAATAGATTGTAGGATGATGCCTGGTGTGCAGACTGCACCAGAGGGCTTTACAAACAGCTTGATGTAAATATTTCTTTTTCTAGTATTAGCAACAAAGAAGGTGGACTATTACACACATTTGATATATTATCTGGTAATTCTGTACCCCAGTTATTACCTCCGCCAAGGAGGTTATGTTTTCGGGAGAGTTTTTCTGTCTGTCTGTCTGTGCGCTGGCGGAGGTCTGCGCTCTCCGAGTGCTTTCTAGTGTTATAAATGCACTGATGTAGAAACATTCAACTAATTTAAAATCACTTTATTGGCATTCATGTCAATGGAAATTTAATGATACGTTAAAAATAAACCAATTTGTTCAAAAATAAAAGTATGTTGTTCATTGTAATGTTATAAAGTAGTATCATGGTAGTTTAAGTAAAAAGAAATAAAGATTAAAATGTTTATAATTAAATAAATAAGAAAAAGAAAAAATGCAAAAAAAGAAAAATAAAACTTATAGTAATGTCAGACAGACAGACAAACAGACTCTCCTGAAAACATAACCTCCTTGGCGGTAGTTAATAAGCTTGAGTTACTGGTTACCTTCGCCAGGAGGTTATGTTTTTGGGAGAGTTTGTCTGTCTGTGAACAGAATAACTCAAAAAGTAATGGATGGATTTTGATGAAATTTTCAGGAAATGTTCAGCTTGGGAAAAGGAAGAAGTGATTCAATTTTGGTGTTGATTCGGATCACCGGCTGGATCCGCCATGACAAAAAATGTGATTTCCGTGAATAACTACTGAACTAAAATAGATATCATTATGAAACCAATTGCTAATGGTATGTTTTTATGGTCAAGGAATCTAAATATTTCCATGACATAAAGGTAGGACTAATATTTATGGTAAAAATCACAATATGGGAGAGGACTGTGGTGCTGGCGGAGGTCTGTGCTCTCCGAGTGCTTTTCTAGTTTTATTAATGTAAACAGTGTCATTTAAATTTGTAACACAATTACAAAATAAAAAAACAACAACCAATAGAAAAAGCACAACATCTTACAAACCCATCCATCATCCATGCAGCATATCCTTTTCAGGGTCTTGAGGGGCTGGAACCTCGCCCACCTGACATTTGGTGAGAGGCGGGGTACATCCTGAACAGGGCAACATAGAGATAGGGATAACCATTCACTCTCACACACCTACCTAGTTTGGAGTCACAAATCAACCTCAAATCAACAAAGCATGGACAAATAATGTCAGGTAAGAACAGAAGCAGTCAGAATTACCTGTGTGAAGCTGGCCCCCAACTTCAAACAGAACTTAAAAACTGTTATTACCTAAGTTAAAGTTTTTACAGCACAAACTGGCACAAAGGAAGCACAAGTGACATGTCCAATTATAGGTCCATTAGGAGAAAATGGATGTGGTGAACTCTGGATGGCCTGTAAAATATCTAATAACTTTAAACCATAGCAGCACAAACGGCAACTTTTGGGGGGCCAGCTTCACACAGGTGTTAGAATTGTGTTTTAATTTTAGACAAGAAAGGCTCTTACTGCACAACTTCCAGGAGACTGGAAACAGGCTTTGGCAGAAGCATGTGTTTATGCAGCACAGTATTGAATACCAGGAGTGTCATGTGTTTTGCATGGTTGCCACTGAAAACCAATGATGATTTTTCAATGCAGAAAATAAGAATAATCAATAAATCAATCATTAATAAATTAGATTGATAAGCAGAACTGTTAAATGGCATTGGTACCAATAAACTTTAACACTTCTCATCTCTATATTTGTCTTCACATCAGTTTCTACCGAAAACTTCTGCACAATTTTTTATACTCCATTAAGTGCTCAGTATTTTTTACTTGCAGAAATTAAAGCAAGATTAAGTTTTTCAGTTATTCCAGTGAAACTTCAAGGATATTTTAAGCTCTCTTAATTTGAATTTGTGCAGCATTTTGACCTGCAAGCTTTCCAAAACTACCTCCTTTTTCTTTGGTTTTACTCTGTTTCACTTTATTTATGCTAACTCAAGCAAACTATCACCTTGATTCAGTGATCCCCAACTGGCGGCCTGGGGGCCACATCAGGCCCCTCAAAGCTGCCCATCTGGCCCCCTGATAGCCAACAGAAAAAGATAAGGGCCACAGCAAAATAAATACATTAAAGTATATTTAGATGAAATTTTTTATGACAAAAAAAGAAAATTTTAAGAAAAATCATATTCAAAAATTAAACAAAGAATTCTCAAATAAAGAATGATTGAATTCTTTGAATTCTAGCATTTCTCCACACGATTCATACTTTTATTTAGAGTTCTGATTTTTTTCCTCATAATTCTAAATTTTGTTTCAGAATTTTGGCTTTTTTCACAGACTTTCTGCTCTTTTCTGTTGTTCTGTTTTTGGCCCTTATGGTCTTCAGTGTTCGCAGTGTTTTGCAGTTTTTGGGATCGAGGAATGGGACTGATAGTAAATTATACTTTAACCGGACCAAATATTTTATTATAATTTTTTGTTTATAATTGTGTTAATTATCACTGGTTTCCTGAATCTGGCCCCCAAAGCACATGCCAAGAAAAAGACTGGCCCATGTACAGATGTAGTTGATGATCCCTGCCTTAATTGCTCAGAGCTGTTTTTAAAAAATTACCCCAGCTCACATAAAATGCCTCTTACTGACAGCTGTCTCATTAAAAAAAGCACAAACTGGATGGCAAACAGTAAAACTGAGCTGATAACATGCATGAAGAAGGAGAGGTGAGAGAGGAAGTGCTGTATCTTTTTGTGAACTTACACAGCTTTCTTTCAACATCCAGCTCTTTTGGAAGCTGCATGATGCTTCAGTTAGGTCCTAACACCGCTCATAAATTTTTCAGAGGACACAATCCACACACTGACCTTTTTCTTTCCCTCACTCCCACCCCTTCCTCCTCTCTGTTTCCACCCTCTCACACATTCAGCCTCAGCTGCTCATTAATTTTCTTGTTTTATCACGCTGTCTCAATCTCTGACTCTCCCTCTCACACATACTCAGACTTGTCTAGTTTTTGTTCTCCCCTTTTCCTGCCTTCCCACCTCTCTGCTCACACTTCCCCACCTCCACCCCCCCCTCCCCATCTCTCTCAATCCCTCCGTTTTTCCACTACTCCCTCATTTTCTGCCCTTACTTTGGTCCTTCACCATTACCCTAACGCTCTGGAGGTCCAATGTGACTGACACCCAGCTCTGGTGGTCATTTTAACAACTTATTGTCTCAAGTGACCTCTGTTTGAAAAAAAAAAAAAAAAAATCAGGGCTGAAGCTGCCCATCCAATCTCTCACACTTGCTATCGGTCTCCACGGGGCCAATTTAGCTCTTACCAACACACTCACCACGACTGTGTGACCAGCAGCTGGAGACAGAGGGGGTGTAGGATCATTATTATCACCCGAGCTGCAAAACCAAAGTGGACCACACTTTTCACCTGCTGTTACCAACATAACTGGAGCTGAAGCCTCAGACCATCCACCGCTCTCGCAGCGCACTTGATTAAGCTCTTTTCTTTGTTCTCTCTGGAGGTGGACTTCTTCCCAAACAGTTCCTTGGGTTTAGTTTTGTTGCTTTAATTATGAGAGCTGACACTTATTGCTTTGTTGCATTGCTAGCACAGTTACAGTAGGTTGGTTTTAAGTGAAGATATGTCACTAATGAAGGCTTAGCACTTTACTAAACAAAAATCGCCTCCTTCCGTTATCTGTCAAAATGCAAAAGTTTAGTGTACTAGCTGTCAGACTGTGAAAAAAGCTGCTTTTGAGTCCTAACAGTAATGCCACATGATGGTGAAAAGTTTAAAAAACTCATGGAGAAATAGAGGCAGGTGATTTTAAGGTTGGACTCAGACGTAAGCCGTAACCACTGTGTGAATGCTACACCGTGTCCTAACTGAATGCCAAGCAAGCAAGCATCAGCAACAAAATAATTGCTTACTGTGGTGTGTCGGTGGCGCAGTTGGATAGTGCGCCTGGTCAGTGATCGGGAGGCAGCAGATTAAAGCCCAGCTCCGGACAACACATGGCGATGTGCCCTTGAGCAAGACCTTTACCCCAAGTTGCTCCCACTGCTGCGTCAGTGTGTGTAAATGGGCATGAATGGGTGTGAATGTGTTAGAGATGCTGATGAATAACTAACATACAAACTCTGAACCATCAGTAAGTGCATGTAAGAGTGTATGGGTAAGTGTGACCTGCAAGGCAAAGCAACTTTGAGTAGTCATAGAATAGAAAAGTGTTGCGTAAGCTCATTTAAACTATATAAGCTCATTTCAAAGTCTATTTACCATTCACTTGAGTTTCCTAACTGCCCACAAGTGACACAAGGTGATGCGATGCAATGTTTCCCTTGTGAACTGTTTGTATTCTTCCTCCGTCACATGCCGAAGCATAAGACGAGTGTTACTTGTTCAGTCAAAACTACTGAAAAAAGCTGTCTTGGCTTGAGGTGCAAAGATTAGGGAGAAGATGCATACCTTATTTTTTATTTGATCTGAGTTTAGTATTTTATACATCAAGATTTTTTGATGCATTACTCTCTTTTGGTCTTCATGAATGTGTCGAAGAGCAACAGGTTGTATGTAAAACAGCGGTTGTCTAGTATGTATTCATCTCGTTTCATTTCACAGCGAGATAGGGATGCAACTAACAACCATTTCAATTGTCATCTAGTCATGAATATTGGGTGTATTAGTCTGCTAATCAGGTGCTTTTCTTTACTTTTCCCCTTGAGTCTTAATATTGATCCGGGATGTTAGTATGATACTGTATCATAATGGTGCAACATAATGATAAGAATTGTTATCGCCTTGGACATTTGACATGCTCTTCCAAACTGAAAATGTGCACTTTGGATTGTAATTATAGCCAAACATTTCTCATTTCTAAGCATAACTGGGGATAACTTAACACAGATGATTTTGTTTTACTTTAATGCCTGGTAATTAGTGTATCAATATGATTAGACTTTATCTTAATGTTTAGTGTGAGGCGTGGATGCAGATAAGTGGAGGGGGACTACAATGTTAGCGAGAGACAAAGCATTGCATGACTTCAATTTTAGTTCTTTAAGAAACACATCGCTTATGATTTATGAATGTAATGTAAAAATGTCCTCCATAATGATTGTGCGGTACTGACATAAGCAACCAGGCACAGCCCATACACATGCTCCTGCAGGCCTGGGTTCAAACCCAGCCTGTGGCCAGGTTGCAGGGTGTCTTCCCTACTGTCTCATCCCCCTTTACGGGCATATCCACTGTCTCTGTCTCTTCCGTTAATAAAGGCACATGTCCATTAAGTATAGTAAAAAAGCTCCTTCCAACACTGGAGATAATTGAGACAAAGTTTTCTTTACGTTGTCACAAACAGAGCGCAGAGTGTGATCCTTAACAGTGATAAATAGAGAGAAAAATGTTCAGTTTTGTCTGAGAATAGCAACCTGCCTGTTCTCAGCGCTGCTATATTAAGGTATACGCTTGTGTGTGCTCACGGTAGCTGTTGATGGAGATGGGGTTACCTCTTAAATTAGCCAAAACTTGAGCACCATTATTTCTGCAACTTCAGCCTTGGAGCAGACAAAGGGTCTCCATTGTGCCTCCCGACATGATTGAGACTGATGTGAGGATGTTTATATCCTTTATCTTCAGTGTAGAGGATGAAATATACGCCACAAGAAACAGCGGTTTAGGGCGTGCTAATATAGCCACAGCTACCGCTGATTGATGACCCTGATTCATCAAATATAGGAGGAGGAGTAAGATGACTCACTCCACCAGATAATCCGCTCCAGAAAACAGTGGAGTTTCTCCTATTGTGTGGAGGAAGATGGGTAATGAATACACAAGCCACTTTTCCAAGTCATTCTCACAACTATCAAGACATCAGCTTGAAAACATTGTTTTCTTGGCGCCTTCAACACTCTTCAATGTCTCATGTTTTGGCCAATTGTGCTTCTTTGTTGCAGAGCTAATGGAGAGCATGAAGTTGAAGAAGTTTCTACAAAAGTCCAGATATTAAAAATAAGAGGTATTGTCCTTTCCAAAGTTGACAACCTGATCTTGTCCAAAAGAATTTTAGCTATGAGCTGGTGTAGTTTCAACAACAGGATTTACACAGTGTTCAAAATGTAAACTTTCACATCCCCTTCATATGGTTGAAGCAAAGTCCCATGATAGTGAGAAGCTAAGGCTGAGTATGTGCAAGTGTTTGAGCTTCAAACATGGGGTTATAGGATGTTCAGATGTTGAAATTGTTTTTTTCAACCTTAACTCTCTTTTGTTTGTTGTTCTGAGCTTCCTCTGTCTCACCTGCGCTGTAATTGTTTCTCATTTTACCCCATCAATAATTCATTTTATTTACTTGTACATTTATGTGGGTGTCCAACCTGGTGCAGGACTCTGCTGTAAACTTGGTGAAGTGAAACTTATATTTCGTTGTAATAGGTTGTTGTTTGTTTTATATTGCCTTACTTGTCAATCAATACAGCTTTACATCAGGGACCATCTTACTTGCATTTCCCAACGACGAGCAGTTTAACCTCAGTTATTTCTATGTAGACAAGCATTCCAGTGGTTTGATAAACATCCCTGGTGTCATGAGGTTTAAGTTTGCCCATAAATTTATATAACTGCAAATGTCAACCATCAATCACAGAGTCAAACAGCAAATCCATGTTACAAATTGAGACATCTGCTCCTGTCAGTCTTGATATGAAATCGTACAAAAAGCACACAAGCACAAACACACACGTAGACAAGCAGGCATCTTGGATCTATCCTGAGAGATGTGTGTGTATTTTAGCAAATAAAAATGCAGGTTCATCCAAGCAGGACAGCAGCATCTGTTCATATCAACATTACATGTGTTTTTAAATGAGTGAAGTGATAGTTATCTAGTCATATTTTGCATCAGCACATGTTTCAGCTGTGCATCGTCTGTGTGCGTTTGTGTGTAATGCAGCAGGATTACGGACTCAAAGACAGAAAGAGAGACGTCCAAAAAGGGGGATAAAGTAAGGCAGTATAGACGGGCTGAAGGTGTAAATAGCTTGTGTCAAGGGCTGAAGGTGGGTAATAACAGTGTTCTTATCTCTGCTCCATCGTGTTGTTGAGCACCCCCAGCCTCTGAAAGAGCAAAATGCTGCTCCAGCCGCCCGGTGATGGACGGGAATTTACAACCTCTGTCACCTGGATTGGCTTTCTACAGGTCAGAGCACTCTGTGACCTTCACATCTACAGCCCTGGGATTGTCAACACAAAGCTTCACTGGTCTGACATGCGCACACACCTTCACACACAAATTTGATCTTTCTCACACAGAGACGAGACAAACATCCTCACTCACATGTTCCTGGACGGTCTCAGCGATGCAGTGTTATCTGCTATCAGCAGCATCCTGCCGTGGTATGTGTCAAGGAAAGGATTTTTTTCTCTCTGAGGGGGAAAAATGGAAAACAGACATGATACGCCCAAATACACAATGTGATATGATCCAGGAATAAACATGGTTCTCAAAGTCAAATATAGACTCATGTTGTGTTGTGAATGTTAAATAAAAGTTCAACATATCATGTGCAGTAAAAAAAAATATATTTTGGTTAACTCTTGTTTAAATGTCAACTAAATGCCGTCTCCTGGATTATCAAATCAGGGAAAGTTCTCATATCAAAATTAGATTATCTTCTAAATCTTCAATCATTTAGATTTTAAAAAAACTGCTTTTTTTTTTTTTTTTTTTACCATTTATTCAGTTTTAGTTGAGGGTCAAAGCCAGGCATAATGGCTTCAGTACCTGAAAACCAGGCAGTCCAGTGTCCAAGGACCTAAAGAATGGAGGTACTCATCAGAAGCATTGTGGTTGGATAATGTTTTAAAGCCTTGAACAGTTATTAAAGACCTATATGCAACAAATTAGGATCCCATTTTTTCAGTAAATGTTTTATTTATTACACCTTTCTCTCTCCAGGAGAATTTCCACTGGGATACAAAAAACGTCTTTTACAGGGGATTTCTAGCCAAGACCACAGCAAAGAACATTTCACACAAACAACAAAAAAACAAGCATGAAAACAAGGACTTTTATGATCAACAAGTCAGCAGCATTCAGCGGTAAAACATGCATACATGAATCAAATAATCCACAATTTTAGTTTTGAAATTTCTCAAACCGTGACGGTGCCCAAGTTAAAGGTCAGACCAAAATGATGTAGCTAAAACATGAGAAGCTGTTCTACCAAAAAGAGAGTTCAAGAGTTACAGAGTGAGTTTGAGGAATCTCAAACATGTCAGATCCATGAGACCACAGGGTTAAGCCACTGACAGTTTCTGAGTCCTCATAGAAAATGAAAAAGAAGGAAGTTCATGTTATAGAGAAATACAGTATGTACCAATGTCACATGCTTCTTCTGTGATACAAAGAATGAGCCATCTCTCTCATACAAGGCACAGTGATGTGTACAAAAACACAGATGAGACAAAGCCTAAGGCAGTTCATAGTTATGAGTAGTTAGCTCACAGACAAAATTGTTGCTTGAGTAAGTCTCAACCTTGTAACAAAAAATATGTTTGTCACCACAGAAGAAACCCAGTTTCACCCTCATTTCCATTGTCAGAGAATCAGTATGCTGGCTAAACGGTGAGTTTTCTTCAGATCTGTAAGCATCAAATACCTAATATATACCTACATTAGAGTTTAGACGTGGGACTTCTCCAGCATTGGAGGGACTTGAAAGGACATTTATGTGCTAAATGTGCTTGTGCAGCAATTACATAGAGAAGATGAAATAATTTTCAAAGACAGCAGTGGATCTTATTTTGTTTGGTCTTGTAGGGACACATTGGAGTCCAGCTTGCAAAAGCCACAAAAGCTTTAAAGAGGGTCTGAAACAAGTGACAACTAGTCCTACTTTAAATCCCCTTATAAGCAATATAATGTTTGATTAAAGATGACAATCACTCAGAAGGAGATGGCATTGTTTTCTTACGGTCAGATGAATGTCTGTAACAGCCACTGTACATCCTTTGGTCAAGTTAACTTTGAGTACAAGCAGCTCAAACTGTTAAGATACAGTCTTTGTTAACACAGCAGTGGACTGATAAGAGCTTCTCACATATATAGCAATTCATCCACCTTAAGCATGGTGAGCTGTGATCTTGTTTCCATCCATAGTAACATGATTTTAAGAAAGAGATTTATTGATCCACATCTCAGACACTATGGAGGTATTTGCATTTTCTTAAGACCAAACACTGGTCTGTTTTTAAAGAGTTTGTAACTAAGGAAATGCATTTTAAAACAAAATCAAAACTACACCAGCAATATGCCACAGGTATACACATGAGTGTTCATTTCAAAAATGTGTCGTGCCCTGTTCAGAGAAAAATGTTAATTAGATTGTTCTCAGTTATTTCCTTCATTTTAATTCAACTGCAGGCTGTCTGTAATAGAATAATGATTTAATTCAACATCCACCTAAGACATCTTGGAGCAATTTCAGTTTTCCATTATTGAACGGAAAGATGTTGTTCAACATTAAATACAATTTCAACTTGATTTCTTGTTTGGAAAACAGGATTACAATGAGTAATTAACATGTTAATATGATTTCATTCACAATGGCAGTTGTTGGGAGCTAAAATTAAACTTCTAATTGTTGTCTTCTGATGCAAAGACACACAATAAAATTAAGGTTACATTTTACTTAAACTTAACTCTAATTATCAACTCCAAATTGAATCCTTTGACCAGAAAGTAACTGAGTTAACGTTATTTTAAGTTGAGAATAGACAATGTCCAGACTTTTCAAAGACAACTTCATGAATGTGATTCTTGAATAAGTTTATTGTTTAAACATTCAAATGATGAAGTTCTTTTTTTTGCAGTCTTACTTTTGCTTTAAGCATTGATTTTCTGTCAACCTGACAAAACGGTGACATATGAACAGTTAATGTGACCAGTACAGTTCTAAAAGCAGGTGTCTCTCTGTTTTTACACTGGTTGTCTTCACAATGTTAAAGTTTTGATTCACCACAAAACCACCTTGTGCATGTCTAGATATTGTAAACCTCGACAAGACTTCCTCTTCATCTAATGTGACAGCCACAGACCACAGGAGATGTAAAAAAGGCTGTCTCCAGACTAGGGGAAGTGTTGAGGTACAGTTGGAAAGATGAGCCACACTGGGGACAAAAGAGATAAAGGAGACTCAACTGTTTTTGATGGAAACCAACTTTTAGTCATATGAGTGTGTTGAACTGAGTCTAAATAAAAAAAAAACACTCAGTTCTGTAGTTTGGAGAAACAATGCAAAGGCCCATTCATTTTAAAAGGTAAACAGATTTTTTTTTTTGTTCGATGCAGACACAGATATGGGTGAGGATGAAGAGTGTCATCCTGCCTTCTTCTATAGTTGGACCATCCTAAATGATTAAATCATAATAGTCTATTTCATTAATTCAGGATTGGTGGTGGTGTTCAGATTAATTGGTTTCCCGACATATGTCATATAGTATGACTAATGTAGGGTTCTATGCATCAGTCTACAGAGCCCTGCATTAGTAAATATCCATCATGACCTGGACAATGGCCAATTGAAAAAGTTAAAAAATGATTTTTTGAGGCTCCTCTGCTTGTTGTCCTGCAGACTGCTCTGCATGATCAGAGCAGTACGCAGAGCAGAAATATTATAATTTCCAGGCCTGTCATATTCTCACTGACCTTTTACCTGTACATGAGATTCTCAAAGGGATGCATACTAGTCATCAAGTAACTAGAAAAACAAGTGGTTCTAACCCTAAGAGATCAAGTCATGTGGACTAATGACAAAGGACTCAGTTTATTTGCCTTTCTGTATGCCTTGGAGGAAAGCTAAAAAGTGAAATGGCAGCACACAAATCTTACCTGTTAAAAAAGCTGGACAAAGCTTTGCTAAGATGCTATTGCTGGCAGGCAGCAGTGGCACAAACAGACAAGAATTAAGGTCTTCTCCCCAGGCACACCTCTGAGAAGTCTGTTTATTAAAGAATCTTAAGCCCATTTAAACAGTAGGGTCGACAGTGATTTAGTGGCATAATTGATAAATAGTGAGCCTAATTATGTATTATCATAAAAACAGCATCCCATTGTGTCAACTTAAAATAAACAATAAAATGGATAAAAACAAACAAAACAAAAATGTCTGATACAGAGAGGAGGAAACAATAACCGATTGACATGCAGACTAATAGTTTAATTATGGAGAAATAGTGAAATAACACTTTGACAGTGTTTTTCCAAGTTTGTTTGGTTGTGAAATTGCCTAAATTTTGTGTTTCTTGGGAAAGTTGTCAATATTTTAGAAAGCCAACAAGGTGATACACCTGGGCACAAAGGATTTCTTGTCAGTTTGCTTTTAAAATCAACATGAATGCGCATTTCCAGTTGAGAATCTATAACAACTTGCTCAAGGATTCGTATCATTGGTCTACTTGTGCATCACTTTGCTTATAAACTCCTTTCACCTTGTTATGTGTGTCTTGCAAATGAAAAATGTCCCCCCCATCATAGGCAATCAAAAGAGATTATATCAAGAAGGCAAAAATGCTAAGATAATAGACAAGGAATGTAAGTGGTACCAAATTATGGCTTGATTTGAACTAAAATGACAACAACTGCACAAACTTTTGGTACTCATCGATGCTGTGTGGTGTTGAGTATCAGAAGAGACGTGTTTGGCATTAAAGCTGGGGTTGGCGATTTTGGAAAACTAGCATGAATTTGAAAGTAGCATCTCCTCAGGGCTCCGCCTAGTCCTTCTCCCCCTGCTCACACGCACGCGCACGACTGATATATTTAGAAGACTTATTCAGCTCCAAACCCTCTGCACAACGTGTTTGTTTTACACTACACCAAGTCATGTCTCAGTCAGCGGTAAGAAAACACCAAACAAACATGTAAAGTTAGTTAGTACTCACAGCTGATGTTGATCGGGGTATAGGTAGTTCCTCTGACATTCTCCACATAGCTGTCGAGTCTCCCGTTTTGGCCATGAAACTACCGTATTTTCTGTATGTTATCCTCTTTTCCACGGTCCTCCTGTATCTGTATTCTCCCGTAAATGTCCCGTGCGTTGATATAATAAAAAACATTCCTCTGCCTCTCCAAACTGAGCTCTGTCTCTAGCCTGAATGGGGCGGTAATGCTCCAAAATGATGGATGCCAGAAGAAAAAGCCTCGCGAGAACGTCCACCTGCAGTAGCCTGGGTGGCAGCTATCGCGAGATCAGAGCAGCACAACAAACTTAGAAAAACAAAGTGTATTTTAGATTTCTTGTACATCTGTCTTAAAATGTGAGGGATACTGGAGCTTGGTTGGGGTTGTGGGACGGCTCATGGTGGGCTTCCCTTATTTTCAAAGACAAAACTTGAAAGGTAAACTTTCTCTCGTGGACTCAGATACATTTGAGCTCGGCTATGCACACCGAGTCTGTGCACGCTGGGAAAATGCACGCGCAGCAGGCGGGCAGAATGGCGACGGGATTTGATTGGTTTAAAAACAGGTGTCCCGGCATGATTATTGGTTGGGGTTTTCCCTGTTTTACTCCTGCTGTAGATAGCAGATATTTTTCGCTCTGTTTTAAGAACACATAATGAGTTGATTACCATCGGGTCATAAAGACCATTTTAAGCAGTATTACAAAAAGTGCATCTAAATCAGATCGCCTACCCTAGCTTTAATGAAATCCTATGCAGGCCAACTTTCATCCACACAGATCATTGATAGTAATCAGTAAGGGAACCATTAAAGAATCAGATCAATATGCTGAGCCTATAATGGCTTTGTTATTAATGAAATCTGATTAATTCCCATCCTTAGCTGTAGGCCGAAACACTGCAGTGTACCTGTACCAGGGCCCTGCTCAATGTTTGATGAGCCAGGGTGAAAAAAATAGAAAGAAAACCAGTACAAACAATTATGGATGTGTGAACGCCACATAGCCACTATTACTGCTGTCACCTTCTCTGTGTCATGAGGCAAATAACATGGAAATAATGGTTTCATAATGTTATATTATTCCAAGAAAGACTCATGGCTTTTAAACAAGATGGATGAGAAAGTAATTAAATGTTGACTTCAGAGAACTTTGGATGAGTCTTCTGCTGCCTCTCTGCAGGTCCACTCAGAGTTACAACAAATCAGCAGTAGGTTAACTTCTTCACCTACAGTACAGCAGCAGTTATGAACTGAAAAAGGCAACAAGACAAAAGTTAGGGCCACCCTTTAGCCTGTACATGAACCCAATTCAAGCAGAATTTTAAATGAGAATGTAAATGGACTTAAATATTGTATTAGCAGAGAGAGATTTTCTAATGCCTGGTAATAAAGGACAGTAGGAAAAATCTTTAAACTACACATTCTTTTCTTACTTCTCTTTGAGGAATTGTGGGTGTTTCAGTAAAAAGAAATCAAATCTGCCTTTATCTCTTCTTCCTTTTTCTTTTCTTTTCTTTTTGACCCTTTTTTTCTATCCGTGATGAGAGAGCACCTTCAGACTGCCCACAAAGGATCCGATTTGTTGTCCCCGTTCCACAATGTGAATCACCTTTGTTTGAAAGTAGTCTTTTCATCAGGCCCATACAAAAGGCTCTTTTACGTTGTGTTATAGGAGGAAGATGGGAGATTTAAGAGGGAAAAGGGAGAAAAAGAGCCAAAGAGCAACAGACAGACAGAGGTGAAGGAAAGGGTGTGGAAAAAGTGAGAGGAAAGAAAGCTAGAGGCGAGATTGGGGCCCCGTGGCACTGCCTGCTCCAAATGCTTTCTATTATCTTTGGTTCTGGACTGAACAAAAAAGTAGGGAGAACAGGTTGGCTCTGGACCCCTGGGTGATTTAATACGGAGCTTGAATCAGAGCCTGCAGATCAATGACCACACAGGGGAATAGGACATTTATTCTAGTCCTTTCTCTGCATGAGGTGATGCCTTTTCTCTTTTTTTTGTGTTCATTCACTGCATCCAAGCCTGTCTTTGATGGATCTACAGGAACAATCGTGGGTCCTGTTGGAAGTCCTCTGCTGCTAACTGAACCAAATACTCTGCAGATGAGAGAGAGTCAAGGCAAATCTCCCACCTCTTGGAAAAAGTCCCTCCAGATTTAGAGCAATTGTTGCAAAACCAACTTGAATTTATCTGTTGTCCTGTTTCTACTACTGCACAGTCAGAGAGAAAAACCTTTGAAGTGCAAAAGCATAATTCTGTATTTGTCTGAATTTCAAGGACCCATGGCAAATCCTCTAAAAAATTAACTCAGTTGAAAAAAGTAGTGCAGCTATGAAGTTCTACAATTTTCCCTTTTCTCTAAAGTGCACCAAAAGTTAACATGTGAGTAGAAAAAGTATATTTTTTTGTATTCCCTACCTGTATTGGCAGCAGACATTTGAGGGATTTCTGAAAATTAGGGCACACAAACCCTGAGTTAATTGTTTGTCTAGTTATGAAGTGAGAAAATGATGTGATTTTAAAGTCCCTTGCCCCAACTAAGTGAAGTCCCATGTGGTCTCTTGGTTAAGGCAGCATAGGATCTTGAGCCATGATCTGACAGACTGGGGAAAGCTTTTATTCTGGCTGATGAACTTATTAACCATAAAAAGGAACACAGCAAAAGGAGCATTATTTTATAAACTGGTTGTGCAGACTCAATAAGCACTGACACAGACTAAACCACGCCCCGCCCCTAGTTTACCAACAGCCTCTTCTAAGGGGACCCATGGTGGTCACAGCTGTTCAGAAAGCCATTGCTTACCTCATGTTCCACTTTTCCTCTGCTCCTGTTTTTGTTTGTTTTTGTTTTTCAGTGTTATTAGCTTTGTCCAAAATGTCTGAGAATCTTCAATCAAGTAAGATTAAAATAAGAAAATAAGCAGTACATGAGAACAGAAGTCACAGTCCAAAACACTTCTTCCTCTCCTCAGTAAAGGGAATATAAAACTCTATCGCAGAGTATCGGCTCATAAAAGCAACATGCCATGAAATCTTTCTCTGGTGATGGATTCTTACAGACTGTGATGAGAGCTGGCATGGATATTTCATGTAGGCAACAGGGGGCTGTAAAGCTGTGTTCACACCAAATGCGACTCCATGATCAAAAGCACCTTGCCCACTGAAGTCGCATCGCGTGTCCATACATATCTCATTTTGTTCAACAAAGCCCGTTGCAGTGGCCCGGTGAAGTCACATCCGCTCGAGTTTCACTGTGATCATGTCATATATCATATAATAGGATGTTTTAGCTGACATTATTCCAATCGTGTCCTTTTCACTCACTTAACTACAGAACACTGCAGCTGATGCCTTGCAGTAGCATCGTTTGTGAGTTCTCTGCAGAACTAATGTACTCGCTGACTAGTGTTTCCCACATGGACATAGATTTTTTTCTCTGTTGTCCGGAAGAAAAACTGTCACGGGTACCATCACACACACAAACACACACACTCCGCTGATTGGCTGTTGCTGCACAGCCACACATTGCCCAACAAGATCAACTTTTTTTTAACTTTGACATTGTGTGACAAGTGAAGTGATGGCCTGGAATGCTGCAGCCGCATCGTGGTAGGGTTAGCTAGCCCCACTGGGCAGAACAATGACTTTGCATAGAGAGTGATCGCCGAGGACGCTCAAGTCGCTTTTGGTGTGTAGGCACCTTCAAGGTGGGTTAAGGGTATAACATCGCTACTTTAACTGACAAACCCAAGTCCTTCCTGAGTCTTTTGCAAAAAAGCTACACCACCTTTTAGGAATAAGAACATAATGTTTTACATCCAAAGTATATAAATGAATGCTAACTTACAAGAATATCTAACAGTGCTACACTGTTGGGAAGTGTTTTCTTATTTTAAACACTAGATACCCATTTTATGTCTTCTTTAATATATTAGTATTTTGAGTCTTGTCAACAAACAGTGTAGCGTTTACTTCTTAGCTATCAACAAAGAACATCTTTCACATCTCTACTAATGAGTTAGTCTTTTCTGGCTCTTTTAATCAGCCTGTCTAATCAATGATGGGAGTCTTAATACACTACAATGGTCCATGGATTAGTGAAGATATTTAAACACTGGCTTTAATTAGAGCTTTGTCTCTTGAGCTTGGAGTGCTGTTTGGCTGAGGAGGTGTAGAGGACATGACGGCAGAGGAAAGAGGATTGAAGTGAAAAAAGTCATGTGGCGAGGAGTCAAAGTCACCTTGTGAAGGTCTGACCACTCATTAAGCCGGGCGAGAAGAACATGCTGAACTTAGCCCTCTCATTGCTGAGAAACATTTGTCCTGTCCCAGAAATTAATGAACCGCAATGAAGAAGTCCATACTTCATGGGTTCAGCTGAAACTCTTTAAATGTCATTGTGCAATTGTACCATATATTACTTTAAAGAAGTTTGTCCTTAAATGTAAGATAATGCCTTTCTTCTTTTATTCAACGGCCTTGGGTGCCCCTCTGTGTGTTTTTCTGACTAATGACCTCTAAATGTTTGCCAATTAAAGCAAAGACAGAAGCAGTGTGGGTGGTAGATTGTACTTAAAACCAGTTTGTAAATTTTAGTGTTTGACATGTGAGATTAATAAATGACAAAATTTAACCACAGCACTGATAGATAAGATTATAAATTAGATTATATTAACGTCAATTATAACTTAGTGTTAAATTGAGATATGCACTAAGACCTTTGTGGGGAGCAAACTAGGAAAATATAAATTCCTGCCAACGCTTCACGTAAGGCGGGGATCTCCCTACTTTCAACCCTTTCTCCACTTATACTCTTGTTTTGTAATTTCTCCTAATTGACTTGCTTTTTTTACATGCAGTATATCAATCAAATTTATTTTTTAGGCTGCTGTAAAGGAAAAGGAAGAGTTTGGGAGCAAGGAGCATAGGGATGGGTACCTTCCACATTTGAACCGATACCATACTGATGCCCGGTACCTGGGAATCGGTATCGGTACTCAACGGTACCAATTTTCGGTACTTTTGCGTGTGTTTATGGGGTAATAAATATTAATTTGTTTAATATTAAGATCTCAAATTTTTTCAATGTAAATTTATTTCTCAATACATAAAATTTGACAGATATATATCAAAACAACATTCAACTGTTTGTATTGTTACACTGTAGTTGTCCCCAAAACTTCTTCAACATGAACAACATGCTGTGTTTAAGTCTGGTATGGAAATTCACCTACTCTACCAAATAGTATGCCTGCTTCTTCCACTCCCTCACAGTCACAAGGATGTGTTTAGGTACCTAAACATGGTACCTTTTGATTTTACGTGAATCGGTACTCGGTATCATCACATCAACCACTTTGGGAGGGATGTGCAGGTTTTGTCATTAATACAAAACCTTGTTCCTAAAGGTCTGTTATGTTAGGTAACAACTGATTTTAAAGCTTTTAAAAAAGGAACAAAAAGATAAAATTTTGATGATGTGCCAGGAAGACCTCAAAGTTGAAGAAAAGGCCATAGACTCAATCATCATACTTTTGAGAGAATATAATGGTATACAACAGAGGAAATAACCTTGACTTGACATAGCGATTGCCCCTCGTAATGATTGTGCATCAGGAATTCAGCCCAGTTCTTCCATTTGCTGTAACCAAAGCAGAAAATACCTTTAACCTTAGAGGACTCTCCTCTTTGTGTTCACTTTATCTGACTCTGAGCCCTCGCTGAAACACGGCAGTGAAGCGCTGCCTTCAAAGTTCCTCCAGACCACACGAAGGTACTCCCCGACGGCAGAGTATTGATCCCATCAGCAGCCCAGACCTCCCCCCGACGGCCTGTCTGCCTTCATTTAAATGACCTCTATAAAGCATCTACATCTGATCTTAATTAGATATTGAAGTCCGTTAATTAAAACATTATCTCTGGCCAAACACAGCCACGGCCACCCTGACGAGTTAATCAATGAGGATGAGAGGAAGCTGTCTGCTCAAAGACGTGAGGTGAACACACCCAAACACTCTCCAGGCACAAGAGTGTTAAATTAAAATGTTAAGAGGATTTGAGTTCCATCTACTGCATTTTTGATTTTATGTTCATGTCATTGATGAACTTTCAAGTGTCCTTCCTGTGCTGTCTGGCGGAGTGTTGTCTAACAAATGGTGAACAAAATTAAAAGAGAAGATTGCTACTCCTCAGTTTTCTTTTGAAATTGTAGTTTAATGAATGAGGCAACTTCTTAGTCATTTTATGGTATTACAGGAGCCACATGCAACTCTAAAACAAATTAGATTAAATTATGAGCAAAGTAGCATCAATTAGTGTTCTTTAATTCACAGAGAAAAGGTCCAAAATGTTCCTTTTATCAGTAAACACAGTAAACCTCATGCCACTTGTTTTTGTTTAAGCACCAACAAAGTTTGATAAGACCTTTATATTTACAGGATGCTGGTTATTAATGGTTAAGTAGTTTTCTGTGTGAGAATTGCAGGGAAGACTATGAGCAATTTTCTGAACTTGCTTTGAAAAAGTTCAGGGCTTTTGCCTGACTTTCTGATTTTTATATGTTCTCCTTATCCTTTAATATTTGTTATAAATTTAGCAAGTTAATAATGAAACATTTCAGTGATTTACCTGAATTAATTGCAGTAATTTTGTATTTCAAAAATGCCTTCAGCAATGTCAAGCAATAAGTGCAAAGGTGCATTCAACATTTACGACTTTGAGGTTTATTATAAGTAGTGATTATCATTTAAACACCTTTCACGCTAAAGTGGTCTTCTCCTTTTGCTTTGTGTTTTGTACCGTCTTACTTTGTACTTTAAATCTTATTTGGGTAAAAAAAAAAGATATAAAAAACAACCAAAAAAGGATTTAAAATTAAATATGAAATTGTTGGCAGAAAATACTTTGACCAGCATTTATGGCTTGTTTCTGAGCTATTGGTGAGTTTTTCTCTAGATACATGAGACATTCAAAGTAACAGCAGTGTTGTTATTTAAAATCAGTTTGAGAGCAGAAGGACTTTAAAGAGGGCAGTATCCTCCTGTTGTGATATTTCTGTTCCTGGAGTATCCGTTATCTGTTTTCTGTGTTATATCAGGCTTGGAGGTGCAGCAGGTAGTGCATGTGCCTTATAGCAGGAAGGTTACTTGTTTGATCCCCATGTCTGTCAGAGGCCTCTCTGTGTGGAGTTTGCATGTTTTCCCTGTGCATGCTTTTAAGGTGGATTGGTGACTCCAAATTGCCTGTAGGTATGAGTGTGTGTGTGAATGTTTGTCAGTCTTTCTATGTGACCCTGCGTTCAGCAGGCGACTGGTTTAGGGTGTACTCCACCTCTGGATGATTGATGGATAAAGGTGGAAATGTAAAAATATGGTTGGAGAGATAGGCGGTTGGTTGATAGATAGACAGACAGACAGGTGGTTAGATAGATGGATGACTGATGATCCTAGAAGAGCTCATAGGAAATATCACATTAAACAACGTCGACAACCGTCACATCTAGAATACTTGCCCAGCCCCATGTGTTCATTAGTCCAAACGGAAACTAAGGGCGTTTTCACAGTAGGCCCACTTGTTTTGAACCGTACTGCGGCGCGGTTCGCCCCCCTCCCCCTCCCTCGCTGGCTTGCATTCACACTTGCAACCGGGCACGGTACATTGAACCGTGCCCGGGCCCACTTGTGTATTTACTCAGTTTGAAACAGCAGGGGGCAATATGCACGTGACTGGTTACCAAACCTGCTACGGAGGAGAATGAAGAAGAGGCTACCATGGTAACCATTTCCTACACCAAACAACAAATGTTTACGTTTCTCTCTCTTCTACATTTTCCTTCAAATGTGTTTTTTAATCGTGTTTGAGAGGGCATCAGCGACCTTCTGGACCCTCGTAAATCATTGTAATCCTCAACCAGAATAAACAAATCGACAAATGGAGTAAGCAAAAGACTCAACCGCGGGATTAACAGGAATTAATGCATCAAAACTAGATCGGTTCGGACCACTTTGTTTCACACCAGTGAAACCGCACCAAATGTAGGGAGATGGAGCAGATTGAGACCACCCCTTCATGGAGGTCTCGGACCGGGTGATTTGTTGCGACCAAAGTGTTGTGGTTGCATTCACATTGACACTAACGTACCAAACTCTGGGCCAAAACTTCTTTGGTGCGCACTAAATATGTTTGGTGTGAAAACACCCTTACATGAGAGCCTTACAGGACCAGAAATCACCCCCAAAAATAAAAATTACACCAGTTAAATACTGACATTGATATTGTTGTGTGCATGAAGAGATACATTTTTGCTGTGTCTTACATAACATCTGTCTGTACTTACTTTGAGTATCTAAGTGTTCTTAAAACTGCTTCAGTAGATTTACAGTGTAGATTATTTCTAAATAAGAGTTGGCCAATATTACCCACTCATTCCACAAAATATTTTAAAGCATGTAGACTGATAAACAATGTCATAAGCCATGTCTTCAATAGTTTAGCTGATATCTAATAAGGTGATGATTTTGCAGTATTTTTCTTTTTATGACAGAGTCACCCAATGGTGATAAAGTGTCTTTGTAGCAGCTTTTGAAATTAAACATAAGACTGTGTCAATAAAATTAAAATTTTCCTTTGGGGCTTGAAGTTTAACCTTTTAGTTGATGAGTAGTAAGCTTTTCTGTTAAACTTGTTCACCATTTGTTGAACAAAACTCTACCAGACAAAGCAGGAAGGACACTTTAAAGTTTATCAGTGAGATGAACATAAAATCAAAAATGCAGAACAGTGAACTCAAATCCACTTAACATTTTAATATATCACTGTGATAAAATATCTCTGGCTGAAAAGGGGGAAGTAATGTGTTCTGAAATATTGTTTTAATAGTTTTTAAATCTGTTTTGTTTAATACAGTTGCATGGATAAAAGAGTGAACTCCCCTCTTTGTCGATTTCCTGAACTTTAACAATGCTTTTGTGCATTTACAAGTGCTCGTCATCTCATAGAAGGTTCAGATAACATAAAAATAAGAAACCTGCACAACAAAGGGCAAAGTGTTCTGTCATTTGTGATGTGCAACATTCAGATAAATTGTGGTTTTGTAATCTCAGATCCCAGCTTCAGATGTTTTAAGTGAAACTGTGTCCTTCTTTTGTCTTGAGGTAGGCAGAGCATCTTGTGACTCATCGCGATGAGCTGTCATCCTTGAAATGAAGTAAACAGCATCTGTGGAGGCAGAACAGGTGGTGTAGTTGCAGACAATGATTGCAGCTCTCTGAGCTTTTTGTTTTGTGTTTGGTTCAGGGGTTCATATTTAGCTTTCCTGTTTCATATGATACCTCTTTTCAGCATATTTGTTCCTCGGAAGCTTATGGAAAATTTGTTGTGAATGCAGCTGTAAACCTGTGGCACACTAGAAAAACATCCACCACATAAAATTACAACACTTGAGCGAATCAGAATTATCTGCTCTGAGGCACATACTTTAGGTGATATTTTTAAATCATGAGTCCTGTTAAACTAATTTTACAACTTTTGTACATATTTAACATCAAAATCTAAAACAGTTTACAAAATCAGAAAAAAAACAGCTAAATTTGAGTTTAAAGCCCATTTAGTTTTCCTAGTTTTAGATTTTGCCCTTTTTCAGCCTCATGTTTTGTACTTTCAACCAGGTTTATTTTATTTTAATAACTTTCATTTAACAACAAACATCTGGTTTATTTTTGTTAAGTCCCTTCACCCAAGTCAAGTTGTGCTGTAACAAATCCTTGCTTTTTTTTTTTTTTTTGATTGTGAATTTTATATGGAGCTTGTCTCAAAATATTGAGTAGAATATTGAGGAGCGTTGGTACATTCTGTCAATCACATTCATCAAGGGTCAATCAAATGCCGTTGTGGGCGGTTACTACTACAGAGTAGTAAACTTTGTTTGGTGGGCTAATTAGTATGTCAAAACATTACTTAGTTAGTTACTTAAGTTAGTTGAAAGTCTCTCAGATTGTTGTTTCATTGATATTCTTTGCCCCCCTTTTAACAAAGAAAAGTCCAATTTGATAAAATAGCAGTGATAGCAGCATCCATACTAATAGATTTTGGAGCAGTAGGTGTTGTTCGCAAGCTTGAACTCACTTCTCAGTGCAGCTTTTACATTCTGTGCTCTATGCTGCCTTAAGTGTGTTTGACTCAGATTTTAGACCTTATCTAATAACTATCAACCTTATCACAAGCATATGTCATTCATACTTAGATCAGCTCTTGTTGGCCACCTTAGCTTTTGCTGATTTCGACTCCTTGTATGGGCCAGTCAGTCTTGACTGGTCTTCTTTTCATAAGTGGATTTTTTTTTTTACAACCTACTAACATGTTTTTCACTTAAAATAAAATAACTTTAAAAAAAAAACTGTAAATGACAGACAATGATTGTTTTTCTGTGTTCAATTAACTTTGATCACCCCTTTCTGTGTAACTGCAATTATTGCCTTTAAACATTTGATAAAAATGTCCCTTTTCAACACTTTTGACCATGTTTGGATTTGCAGCTCAAAAAGAGACTTCATATATATTTTCAGTCATTTCAGGATCCAATTAAACCCCCCACAGGAGCTTCAATGTCATTTTAATGGAGCTACAGATGAAATATGGCTCTTTAATATGTATACACTGCAGTGTTATTGATACTCTTTAGACATGTACATCAATAATTTGATGAATGCATGGAAAATACATGTATAAATCTTAGGAATGCACATACACAATCAAGCATGCCCAAACACACACATCCTCATACACAAACACATAAACAAACAAAAAATCTTCTGTTTTATGAGATAAGATGAAATATTGACTTAAAGTCCGGTTGCCACTTGGAGCAGCATAGGATGAATGCGATGCGGATGACTGAAAAAGAATGAGCTGAACAGATCTCCTCTGAAACTTCCAAAAGTATCTTTGAAAGCAAAAGGGCAAAAACGTGACTTTAAACCCATCAACAAACAAAATCAACAAAAAAAAACTGCATTGCAAAGCCTGTCTTGGTCAAGTGTGTGCTGTGATCCCCACTTTGCTGCCCTATGGTTGAATGCCCATTCGTCTACCTGTCTTCTCGGCTCTACCGGCTTCAGGCTCAACAGGCGCTACACAGAGAATAAATTATGATCCACCCACAGGCTACCTGCCTTCGCTGGCCCTGACTCACCTATTTACACCAGCCCTGCACTCTGGGCAAATTGCATTTCCCCTTCAAATGGTTGCTTTTATTAATGTTGTGCTGCATGATAATTAATCTCCTCAACAAAGGAACCATCTGCCTGACCCAAAAATCAAATTATGTTTTCCTGTCCTGTGATTAAGATGAATATCACAGGTGGACTGAAAAACAGCTTCAACTCAAGAAAAAACAAAGGAAACTCAAGTGAGGGATGAGCCAGCTCCTCAGACACATCCTCACACTTTTCTTCCCTTTTTTTCCTCCCTTGTATTTTTTTCTTGTTTTCGCCTCTCTCCCCCTCTGATCGTCCACCTGCGCACACCCCTGCACTGCAGCGTTTGAGCATGTAGGGACAGATAAACCCAAGGTAATGAAAATGAATGTTCCCACTTGGAGCCCAATAGAGCTCCATTATGAGGTTTATTTGTCAGAGGGAGAGAGAGGAGCCAGGCTGTGGGAACAGTTTTACAGGGCTCTCTGCCAGCCCACAGCACACCGTGAAAACTCCAGCACTGGTAAATCAAGCTGAGCAGGTTTGCCCCCGACCTGGTCCTTGCTGAGAAAACTCTCCTGCTTCCAGTCACTTTCTTTTCGTTTTGTTTCTCTGTCTCTTCTTCCTCTCTTTCCAAACTGGAAATGGCTGCTGTTGTTTCTCTGTTGTCACTTGTTATTTATTTTTCAAGATATTTTGTCTTTCATTAGTCTCAATGTTTGAAATGCTGGTGCGTAATTATATGGATAAAAATCCGAGCATTAAATTGTCTAAATTATTAAATATCAGCAGAGCTTTTATTAGAAATATTTGATCAAATGAAAGTTCAAAACTAAAATATATTTGTAACAGTCCAAGCTGGGAAAATCTTAAGTCTGGTCATTTGCAATTCTGTGTTCAAGATGCAATGTGGTAGAGGAGTTTTTTATTAATTCTAGAGGTGGTCACAAACCATTAACCCTTACTGTTTTTTCATGTGGAAAAATGGCTTATGTTTGGTTGTGTGTTTATGTGTTTGTATACCTTTCCAGGGCATGGCTATTTTTTAACCTTTATTTAACCAGGAAGGTCCCATTGAGGAGTCCTTGCCAAGACGCAGCAAAGTTACACAGTAAAGTTACAGCAATTTACAATCAACAATTAATTTAGCAAAAACAAGTGCTCTCAGTCTGGATTTAAATGCATTTAAAGAAATAAGCTCAGTGAATTTTCAGTCTTTTTGCAACATGTTCATGCAGAAGGAGCAGAGTATACAAATTCCTTTTTCCCAGTTTTGTGTGGGCAAATGAAAGTGAAAGCAACAAGTGATTGTTTGAACCCAAACCATAAGAATCAACACTTCTCCGAGTGATCAGCTTACAAATGTGGGAGGGCAGTAGTCCAAGCATGGCCTTGTAAATAAAAGTGTTCCTGCAGGGGAAGTCAAGCTTTAAAGGTGCAGTGTGTAGAATTTGGCAGCATTTAACCAAACAGAAATGAATAAAGGATGTAATTTTTTTATTTGTATGCCCAGTCCATCAAAATAGGAGTACAATCATCCCCATAAAAGGTTTGTTTTATTTTTATTTAGTTAGAAAAAGCTAAAAAAATGTACAGTACATTACCGTGGGCCGCGTTACATGAACGATCCGCAGTGTTATATACGAGTAGATTTTAGGGACAAAAAGAACGAAAAAGCGAATTTCTGAAATATACCTGGAATGCTGGTGAAGAAGAGGAGAGAGGACGGCGGTGGATGAATAAACAGTTGTTACTGTGCATTAGGGATTTAAATTGTGTGTATTTTACAGTTAAAGCTTTGTAAATGGAAGACCACATGTATTCAAAATCACTCGAGAGTCCGATCAACTTCTTTCGAAAAAAAAAAAGCATGACGAAATGAAGCAGAATCGTGATAGAAAATGTCAGAAACAAGAGGGTAAACATTGGTGTTGCTTTTAGAAGGTGGAGAGCCTTGTTTACAAGGTTTTGTTTGAAGACTGACACCGAAGTTGCTTGTTTTCTGCTGGACAGGTAAGGGTGCAATATGCAGTTTTATAATGTTTATAACAGTGTTTCTTTTGTTGTATTGTTTATTGAAAAGAAACCCAATTTCAGCAACAGTGCAGACCATTAACAAAGCAAACGGCTTTCAACGTTTTTTTTAATAAATTTCTTTAACACAGTGCCGTGTTCACGATCCTTTTTGGTCTTCACCATGTTGTGTTGCTGAGCAACGGGACATTTTGGTTACAGTTAGGCTCATTCTAGAATCTGAGTGCCAGGTGTCACTAAAATGCCAAATTCTACCCACTGCACCTTTAAAGGCTGGAGAGGTCAAAGTTAAAGAGAAAATGGGACACAGCATCACTCTGCAAGCCATTTTTTTCCTCGTCATTTTGTCCTTACAGTTCCTCTCACCTCACTACTTTTACTTTTCCTTTCACTGCCCTCATTCTCCTTTAATCTCCCTCTCTTGCTTCTTTTTCTTACTCTTCCATGTTTCATTCCTGCATCAGTAAACAGCTGGGGGGTAATCTGCTGGAGCTCTTGTCTCAGCTGTTGATCTAATAAAGACCTTTCTGAACGGTGATAGGAACATCAAAGTTCACAATTATAACAAAAACCATGTACGGCTTGAACAGAGGCGACTTATTTTATTCATGAAGACATCTCACTCTGTACAGATATATGGGGCATTGAGTTTAAACCCACAGGTGATGATGTAAAACCAATTAGACAACTTTCTGTAGAACAGTGAAGGCGCAGCATGGTTATAATGATGCTCTCTCAAACACACATCTTCATGTTAATTATATGCAACGAACTTCTTTAATTAATCACATTTAGTAGAGTGATACAATCTATTTGCCTTGAGCTATACTCCACACCCTGGGGTAGTGGGTTTGCACACACGCTTTCATCACATCCTATAAGCAACCATGATCTCGTCATGCATCAGCCACGCCGAGGGGAAACATTCATGCATTTACCGGATTCGCGCACGCACAAGTTCCCGTCTGGTGGCTGGAAATCATCCAACCCAGCCAACCGTCCGACCGAGCGGCTCTGAGCACCTCATCAGATCTCTGAAGCCTCGTCAATAATTGAGCGCTCACAAATCATTCATAAGGTGGTTGCTTTCGGGGGAGCACAGCACCAGTCACACACAGTGCAGAGCTGGGAGGGGGACTCACTCCTGCCATTCTTTTTTTATTGATGTTGCAGATATTTTATTTGTTTCTCAATCTCGGCCTCTAGTAAGACATCGTGGCTGACGGAGCAGGAGGTGCAGAGTGAATGTTGCTAGAGTCAGCAGCTAACCTGGGTCTGAACCTGGCATGAGGGGGGGAGAGGCTGCTGGGCTAGCTAGAGAGGGTCTTATGTGACACATCTGCAAAAATAGACACCTGCATAGGCATTTAAATGGTTTCGGCCTAGAGCACTCTCATACCTTATAGGTGTTTGTATGCATTTGGACGTGCTGCGTTTGCGTAGTAGGAGGAAGGAGGATGTCTGCTCCGAGGTCTCACACTCGGATGAATCCAGCTGTGATGGTAATAGGAATGGGCAGAAATCGGAGGCAGACACACCACTAATGGTTCTCTCAAACTGGGAGGGATGGTAACCCCAGCACCACTCTGTCCTGTGTGTGTATGTGTGTGAGTGTACTGTAACACAGATCTGCTCTCATTTTACTCTCTGCCAGACTTTCGCACTCCTCCTCTCTGTCTCTGTCTCTCCACAGCCTTTCTTCCCGGCTCTCCTGCCGTGTCTCCTTTTATCACGTATTTTATCAATCACAGTCCTCCTTTTCCATCTCTGTCTCCTCTCCTCCATCCTTCTCTCCCTGTGCCCTCACCTCCTTAATCATCCTGACACTCTTTTCTTCTTTGTTGCTAATTTCTTTTAACCCATTTTAACCTGTTACTTCTTGACATTGTTTCCTTTTGCACCTTGCCTTTTGTTTTTGTCTTTGTATCTTCTTCTTTTAAATAATTATGGATATATTTGTTGTTGTCCCCCTTAGGCATTTTTGTATCATTGTGTTTATTAAAGGAACCAGAGGGGAGTAGACTTGCAGTTACACATTAAAAAGATATTTGTCTTGAGACGGATCAGTAATATTTATTTTTGTCATTGCTTAAATCAATCTCTTTATAAGCAGGGAATGAAACTTAAGGTGCTATAAGTTGGCAAAAATCTGCTGAAGTAGTGAAAGAAAGACAAGAAAGAAAGACATCCTTTATTAGTCCCTCATGGGGAAATTCCATTCTTTACACTCTACACAAACACAGGCTGAAATACACATGTGCATGCAAACAGGTCCTACGATCATGCATTGATGGAGAGATGTCTGAGTGATGACTTGCTGCTCCTGAGGAAGCGCTACCGAGCAAGCAGAAATCTGCTTTTGAGCAAATGCACATTATTATTATTGTTTTTTAATAATACTTCTTATGCAACTTTATTTTGACTTTTTCAGTTCCAAACGTAGAAATATTTGCTGTATTTCTTAAAGTGGGTTCATACTTCTCTTTCCAAACAAAATAATCATGTTAAGTCCTTCAAAGGCAAAATGTGCTGTGTTCATATCACCCATCAAATCTGTGATATTGTGATTATACTGTCCATATGTCAGCAGGATAGAAGGCTTAGGATTTTTTTTTTTTTTTTTACAGTTTTCCAGCAGATAACCCGAATTTTTGTTTTTGGCCCTCTTGAGGAAAACGAACTTTATTTTTTGGTCAATAAGGTTTTTTTGTGAGTTTGATGCATTTATTGATAGGAGAGAGCAACAGTGGATATGCTAGTAAAAAGGGGTGAGAGGGAGGACACTGCAAACTGGCCACAGGCTGGATTTGAACCCTGGCTGGCAAAAGCATGAATATGGGTCTTGTCTGGTTGGTTGCTTACCACTCTGCTAAACCAGCACCTCCCAAAAAAAACAAGAAAAAAAAAAACAATCTTTAATCAAACCAAAATGGAATGTAGCTCTTGCCCAGTCAAGACCTACATTCAATACACATTACACATTACTGTTGGAGGGAGAGGAACAGCAAATGTTTATGTTGATTGGTTAAATGAACCCAACAGTCTTCAGACAACAGATTTTTGGGGTAGCAATCCCTATGGCCCTGCCCATGGCCCCGCCCATGCAACAACATAACTGCAGGGCTGACAAACATACAGCTGTAGCTATAGATTCTTTTTGTAATGAGGATTATATTGATTATTTTGCTGTTTATCGAGTAATTGAACAAAAGATACATTGCAATTTTTTTTACACTGAAGCATTTTTGCATTATTGAAAAGCATCAGTGACATTCTCATACTAACAGTAAAAGCCTAAATGGATGAACAGGCCCTTAAGTTATAATGATAATTGTTCTGCACGAAACCAGTCACAACAAATTAAATGATACTGATATTTACCCCTGTGCAATGGTGTAAACATGTTTTAACTTTAAGTTTGTTGTGTTTATGTTGTTTTTGCTGTTTTTTTTCTCTCTGTGCTATAGCTTGCTTTCCTTTGCACATTTTCTTAGTTTGGATATTTTATTTTAATAGGTGTTTTTTATCAATGCTTATCATACTTAATATCATACTTCAATAATAACATGTAAACTAGCTAATGCACATTTATTTAATATATGAAAAGATGCCCCACACCTGCTTACTTTACTCACTGTCAGTATTTTCTGTTCTGTTTCTGTTCTACTCACTACAGTCAAATTTAAAGTTGTTATTGAATGTAAAAAGTATGTGAACATAATACTCACAATACAAGGTGAGTAAAGCCATTGGTTTATGTTCTGAACCAGCCTTTAGACAGAGCCATGATTGAAGTATGTTATTCACTAGACCTAATCTCAGTTATTTATCACTGCTCCTGCTAACATGTCATTATCTTGTTGTGTCTGGTCCGATCTGAGATCTTAATGCATAGACCGGGTGTGTACTGCTGAGGTGCTGCAGCAAGCTATTATGCTCAGTTAACTCCAACATACACACTGCACTATGCATCTTTTCATTTCAACTTGTAGAGATCCCACACTTAGGATACTTTCTGCCATTTCTTCTGTGGACACTCTTCTCTCTGCACCTCTCTTCCTGCATGATTTTACGATTCGCGCCTCACATATACATCACAGTGGTGCAGCAGGGGAAGCAGTAGGTGTCTTGTGCCACAGAAAGGACCCTCTGTGCCAAACACTGTGCGCCGGATTTGAATGAATCCTCGAGGCACATAATTTGCCTCAAGGATTTTGTAATAATTCAATTACCAGGATTGTCAGAGGAATATTTCAACCTTAAATACATCACAATAGAAGTTTTGCTTCCATAGGTCAAGCAGAGTCATGTTAGGCCTGCATCATAAAATCTCCTCACCGGAGTTTCACTGACTTTTATGGGAAGCTGTTTGAGTTTGATTGTCTGCTGAACTGAGCCAGCCTGAGTGAAAAAGCTAAGCTTTCCCCTTGGGGCATCCTTCACTTTTTTGGTGTTTGATTGCCAAATTTAAGAAGCTCAATTGCATAAGAATCTCACCAAAGGGGAAAGCTCACTGCCATTTAGAGGGATTTATCCATTGTAGAAAGTTAACTTGATCAAAATGCAGTAAGTTTTCAGAATACATGGAAAGACTTAATGGGAAAGTTTCTACAAAAAAGAATTTTGTCCAGCCTAATAGAACGACGCACATACTCAAAAAAATGTATCCAAGTATTTCACCTTTGAACTAGCAGTTGTCTGACAGAATCATGAATACTGTAGGACTGTAGCTCTGCATTGTCTCAGAGCACAAAAAATGACATACCAAAGGTAGACACTGCATAAACCAAACATTTAGGGGCCGTTTACATGACGCCGAAAACGGTCAATTCCGCAAACATTTCGTTGTGTTTTGGCCTTCCGTTTAGATGAGACCACGTTGCGTTTCCACCTAAAACGCAAACTTTTGAAAACGCTCCCCAGAGCGGAAAGATTTGAATCCGCTCCTCCATCCGGCCTCGTGTAAACACAGAGCAGAGTGTTTCAGGGGGCAACGCTGACGTCACCGCATGCGCAGTACTCTTTCACATGGAGGCTGCGTGCGCATACCAGGAACAACAGCAGCTTCCTCTGTCCACTGAGTAACGTGTGAGCGTCTTACCGTGCTCGGTTTGTTATCCAGAAAAAACTATCCAGACAGATTTGTTGTCCGAACTGATTTGTTGTCCAAAAAAGAAACTCCTGCTTCTCTGTGCGTCTATTCGCCATTGTTGTTTGTGAAAGGTTTTCTTCTTCGTTCGTATGTTGTAGCAGCGCTGCATCTCTGCAGACCTACACCGCCATCTACTGAACCGGCATGCACACTACAGCGGATTTACAGGGGATTAACTCGTCTCCGAGCGTTGTCATCTAAACGCAGAAGAATTCGAAAACGCAAAGGAAGAATCTTTGCGTCTTCAAGTCAGGAGTTTCCATGTAAATGGCCCCTTAGGCTTATGCACAATCCACACTTCACATGTACAATAAGACTCAAAATGTTTAAGGGACGATGAGATATACAGTGCAATCAGTTGTATAAGAAGCAATTTTGATACATATTTATTCATCCTAATAATGGAATACTCCTTTGAACTGATTAGATCAAAATACTGGTATAAAATGCTCAGACATGCACCACCACGAATATGGGATCAAGACAATGACCAAACTGTGGCTATCTGCCACTTTCCAACAGCTTTTCTCCCACATTAGGTCATAATTCTGCTCTTAAAGAAAACTCTGCCATACTGCATATAAACTTGTGCTCTGTTGGTTTGTTTGGAGCAGATCTGCAGTCAAGTTCAAATAAATCATAACACAGAAAGACTTTGACATTCATAAAAAACAAATGTTAGATTTCTGAAACGTTTGGTGTTTAAAAGTCATAAAATAGGTCCCAAACTTATGTTCATTATGCAAATATAAATACTGTCAATTTTTAAACTGTTACTATTTTGTAGCATTTAAGTTTGGGGCTGAACAATGACATTTCTTTATGAGGTGAATTCCTTTGATTTAAATAGAGGCTTTTGGCAAAGAAGTAGTCAAAACTGCTTGATTTCTTTTGACCTTTTCTGTAGCTTTGTTAGATTTGCACAGCATTATCCGATATTGGCAGCATATTTTAATCATATTGTAACAAATCATATTGTTGAAGGCATAGTGGAAGGCGATGTGTAGTGCTAGCCCATTAGGCCACTGTGTTGGTGATGTTTCTGCATGGAGAATGAAGGAAAGTCCAGCCTTTCATTTGTCCACTAAGATCAAGTATGTTCTTGTATTTTGAACTCAGCTATGTCTGAGGTAAGATAGAGGCTGGTTTAACACATTTAGTATGCAGACTCTGCAAATGAAACGGAAGCACTCCTCTTACACACCATCACACAGAGTTAGAGGAACAGCAGCCAGTATAATGTCACGCTGCACAATTTAACCAACTTTCAATCTTAATCTGGTATAAATCTTTTATTCACCTATCATATTTTCACTTCTAAAAACCTACTGCATTGTACACTACTAATGCTTGATATTCAGGAAACAACACATGAAACCCATTTTAACTATAGAGACTGAATTATTCAAAACTGTTGTTTTATAAATATTTTTTTCATTTTGAAGACTTTGACATTTTTCCTGTTTGTTGATGTCAGACACACAACAGACATGAGTAAATCTTGATATAAGCACCCTTTGATTGAGAATTGGGCATCGATATGAATCGAAAAATCAATTCTGGATACAACAAACTTCCTCAGAACCAAAATCAAATCCAACATCAAGACAGGGAAAGCTTCACATTTCTAATGATTAGTAAAAAAGATGATTTTTTTTTAAATTTCTTTTTAGTGTGTGCATGTAAGTTTGCACAAAGGCTACCCTTGAAAAAGACAGTGGCCCAGTTTGGCCTCATCAGACAAAAAACAGTGTGGTTACATCACGAAGACTGGAAACATCTCCTCTCTTCTTTCTCCTCAAATGAACTCGAGTTCACAGTCCTACTTTTAAAAGGATCAAAAGTAAAGTGAATTATTAGCAGCAGGTTGCATAAGCACCATGAACATTAAACTTTTGAAGGTTGTACAGGACATTGCCATAAAGCACTAAAAGGAGCAAACAAGCTGTGACATTATCCTCTGCATTTCTAAATGCCAGCCGCAGTGTGGCACAAAACGTGATTGAAGGCTTCAGGAGGGAAAAAAAAGTGATTTTATAATGTGGCAGATATGACCAGATGGCAGTGTCTCCCTCTGTTGAATTTAAATGATGCACCTGAATCAAGTTTTGAGTAATGCAGAAAACTGGATTTGTTTGTCCCAATCGATGCAGCTTGAGGATCTGCCAAAGCTGAGCAAGACTGAGGCAAATCAATCTTCCTGAGCTGCGTGGAATACTAGAGCAAGCTGTGTGGTCACACTGACAGATAAATGCCGTCACCTACAGCAGGACTTTAACTCAGTAAAACTCAAATTCACCTCTATGACACTTCCAGTTTCCTATGTGACACTTCAGCTCTGTCATTAAAAGTGACTTGCAAGATGTGTTTTAGTCTTCAAATAGATACATCTCCTCGCTCGTAGAATTACTGAAGACATTACAGTTTAGAGCTGAAACGATTCCTCGGATAATCTCGATTATTCGATTACAAAATATCCTCGGGGCAAATTGTGCGCCTCGAAGCCTCGTTTGATATATAATTATACATATAAAATATATATCCGGACTACTACACAGTGCACGGTGTTTGACACGGACGGTCACTTCTGTGGCACAACGCGCCTGCTACCTCCGCTGCTGCGCGGCTTGTAAAATCATGAAGGAAGAGAAAAGAGAGGGACAGAAAGGAGAGAGTCTGCAGAAGAAATGGCAGAGTGTCCCAAGTGTGTGGTCACTACAAGAAGGGACGAAAAGAAAACACAGTGCAGTGTGTCTGATGTCAAACGGAGTTAGCTTAGCACGTAGCTTAGCATGATAGCACGTCATCAATGTTGCAGTACGTCAACAGTAAACATCCGGTCTGTGTGTCAAGTCTGCAGAGTGACACAACAGGATGACACTCATGATACATCAACAGAAGCAGCTAATGTGATCAATAACTGAGATATGGGCTAGTAAATAACCTACTTTGATTATGGCTCCGTGTAAAGGCTGTTTCAGAACGTAAATCAAAGCGGAGGCTACTTGCCCAGAATCGTGTATTTTGTTCACATACTTTCCACATCCAATAACTTTACATTTCATTTGATTGCAGAGAGTAGAACAGAAAACACTGACAGTGAGTAGAGGAAGCAGGTGTAGGGAATGCTTTCATATGTTATAGAAATGTACATTAGCTAGTTAAATTATCTTAGTATCTAAGTATGACATTATTTGGTCCTAGAAATAAAGTAAGCAAAATAAGATCATCAATATGGTACAGTAGTAAAGACAATAATTTAGCAAAAAGAGACAAGCATGAATACAAATGAAATTAAAATAACCAAACTTAAAATAAAAAAAATACTGAAAAAAGCAAGATATGGCCCAGAGTTAAAATAAAAGTATAGATTTTGATTTTGAGATCCCATTTATGCTCAGAATGTTCAAAATAAGAAAAATAAGTTGTTAATTTTAGTGACCTGGCTTTTCTATTTTGTGTGTTACAACTACTACTAATAATAATGTGTAGTGATTCAATGTAAAAAAAAAATAGCAGTGAGTGCAATGTAACTGTTATCCGATTACTCAATTAACTGCCAAAATATTTGACAAGAGTAATCGATTACAAAAAGAATCGATAGCTGCAGCCCTATTACAGTTTAATTAAGATGTGACCCAACTGCAAAGAAAACATACCGTAATTATAAATAAATGGACATTTAGAGAGGAGGGAAGGCAAATGCAAGAGCTGCTTGTTGTTTTTTTTAATATCTATCATTTCTAACATTAACAGCTTGAACAATATTGGGAGCATTGTTGTGAAATTCATGCATCATCAGGGCAGAAGACATCTGCTATCACTGAATGCCAAGCTGGCAATCTAAATCCATGTCAATGGTGGCTGCCAAGTTCTTAAATGGTTTGGTATGGCTGTCTGTCTGCATGACATGAGACAGCGATCTACCTCCTTAAATACAAGTGAGCTCCTTCTGACCCTGCCGATATGAATACAGCTGTGTGCCTCCATCAGTGTGAGTGGGGATCAATGGATCTAGATATCAGGTGAGGAGTGGGTTGCTAAGAACAACTCTGAGGAGACGGTGGGCAGCACACAGGACTAGGTCTCCTTTAAATCCCCTTTTGTAGGTTGACTAGAGGGTGAGGAGAGAGAAACTACGCACCCATTGACTTTTTATCCAGTGGTGAGTGATGAAATCCTTTCCAGATTCACAATACTCCCACAACAATGTCAACCTCTATTCCTGGTTCCCAGGTATATGTGCTTGTACACCGATCAGAGATAACATTACAACCATCAACAAGTAAAGTGAATAACACTGATTGCCCCTTCATTGTGACACCTGTTCATGGGTGGGGTATATTTTGCAGCAACTGAACATTTTGTCCTCAAAGTCGATGTGTCAGAGCAGGAAAAATTAGCAAATGTCAGATCAGATAGTAAGACTACTGGGTCAGAGCATCTCCAAAACTGCTCTTGTGGGATGTTCAAATGGTCAGTATCTATCAAAAGTGGTCCAAAGAAGGAACAGCTGGCCCTTGTTGTCTGTTCCAACAGCTACTGTTGCTCCTCTTGCTGAATAAGTTAAAGCTGGTTCTGATTGAAATGTGTCAGAATAAGCAGTGCAACACAATTTGTTGCATATGGAACAGTCAGAGTAGCATGTGGTCATAACATTATGGAGTATGTTTCAGTATCAAAAAGTTTTGCTCTTCTTTGCAATACATTTTATATGTAAGTGTCTTAAACATGTACAGGTTAGGCTGCTTGGAAAATGCTGAATGTGCTTGGCATAGGAGTGTTCATGTAGTGTTTTTGTGTTGCATTAGGTGTGGGCGTTTGCCTTTCAGTTATGTCATGGTAATAATGAGTTTTCCACCTTTTTAATTAAAAACAGGAACTTGTGCATTCAAAAACATCTATTTTTAAAGCATTTATGAGCTAGTGTAACTGCCTACCTCTGTCTTGAGGCCTTGGTCAACAGAAAATGAAACTAATTTCATTCTCATATCCCCTTTTTTATTGTCTTGTTTGTGTTAGGGCAGGCCCAAGGCGACTTAATGAATTATCATCCCTCCCTGGTCATACGAAACCCTCCACACATAAACATTTCATTAAATTCATCTCATAAATGCACTCTTTCTTATCTGAGGCCCTGATGTGTTTTTCTGTCGTTGTTCATTTGTCAGCTGCCTCACATTAATTTATTCATTATCTGTTTTCCCTTCATGCTCCTTCCTCTGGGCTTCTGATCAGTCTTTTTTTTTCCTCTCTCTTTTTTTTTCTAATTTTGCAGGGACTGTTTGTGGTGACTGAATCATGGACACATTCACTTTGTGGCAGAAGTCAGTCTGACTGCTCTGAATAGATGTAGAATTTACATTTTTTCTGAATGTGCAATTTAAAACCAACTGGCAGAGGAGTACATAAAAAAATGTAAGTTCAAGGACCTACATTATAATCATCATCTAAATCTTTCTCTTGTTTTGAACTATATCTTAAGCTGTGGGTATGGTATGATTGCAAGTAATTTTTAATTTAAATGCATGACTTTAGTTACAGTTTGCCATGATTCTACTTTTAAAAATGAAATTATAAATAAAATAGAGGACACAAAATTATGCTGTGCCTAATTAAACTTATCATTTCTCTGGTATTTTTTGCCATGAGTAGTTCTCATAACCATGCATGAGACAGCATGAAACAACATTCACCTGAAGCCCACTGACCATAATAATGTTATATGTGTACTGTGTCAGCTTAGCCACAGAGCTATCGCTTTAATGCAATTAAAAGGTCATCTTTTTAAATTGAACTCTCTCATTAGTGCATTTTTATAAAGCAATTACTTTTTTTAGGTTATTTTGCTTTTGGTAACCCATGCAACATATAATTTGGAAGACATGCCAATCCTATTATACAAATTTTTTAAATTAAAATTCAACTGCAGTTGCCTATTATGATCCCCGCAACTGAAATAGTCATACTTATTTAATTTAACCAAAAAGGGGCCACATTTAGACCAAACTATGACCTTAACTGTTGCTTTTAATCATAGCTGTAACATATAAGCGAAGTGATAGCTTACAATTTAAAAAAAATCCAGTAATCATTGGCCCAAACTGTGTTGACTGAAAAAAAATACAGCCTAAATATTTATATACTGCATACTAGCTAGTTGTGTTCCAGTCGGTTTCAGCATCACAGATTTCCTTAAAGTATGGTTGGATGTATGTTTTGGGTTGATCCACCAGGCAACAGCAACCTTGACCTTTAGTAGAGACAGTGTCCCTGTCAGCAGCCCTGCTCACTGGTATGAAAGTATTGGAAATCAATAAAGTCTCCGTGGACAAAAGTGAGAAAAAAGCCAGTTCTAAATATGTCTAAAAACCATTTGTTGCCCTAACACCTCTTATTCACTGCCTTTGACCATCATAGGCAATTTTAATGCCTTTAAATTTTTTTTAAGACATGAACTGACTTGACATGAATAAATAAATAAATAAATAAAGCAGGTATGTCTACTTATACAGAATTAATTACTTGTCATAATATTCATTAAAGATGCTATGAGGAGAATCTATTACCAGCGACATTAAGACTCTGCTACCCATGAGCACTTGCAGCGCCTGTCGTAATGCTGCGTTCTAGTAACCTCGGAAAAAGGGAGCGACATCATCTGTAACTTATCGGCGTTCCAGTTGAAGTCGGAAAAAAACATGCCGATCTACCAGGCTATTGTTGTTAGCACGCCCTGTGTTGTTGTTCACAAATATCACATGGAGAATGTGACTATCACTATGGCAGCATTTTTGTAAATATAAGTCTAACAATACTATGTATACAGCTGATCTAGAGCGACACACCCCAGTCAGAAGTGCAAATGAATTGATTATTACAGGAGCTAAATAACTGTTCACACTGGGGGCATCCATCTTCGATTGTCAACTCGGGGGTGGCGAGGTTTCACCGAGTTCCCAGTAGGAAATTCCGACTTTGGGGGACGTTCCAGTTGCAGTTTCCTACTCGGAACCTGGAAATTCCTACTTCTGACTACAACTGGAACGCACCAAAGACGTGACCCAAGCCAAAGCGTGTGTTTGTTGTGATGCTAAATGAATGAAACTCAGACCTTCCTCAGAACTCTGCATTGCTTTACAACTTCTTTTTTCAACAACTTACAGGATGCAAAGCGATGAGGTAATGTATCTCTTTCTAGTTACGCAGTGGTAGTTTTAGAGGTGTGACAACAAGCAATTTTTGGAAAACTTAGTATCGTAGTTTTGTAGCTGGCTATATGTCGCTACTTACAGCCCGGTGCTCTAAGACGTGTCCGAATAATATAAATTTGCTCTAGTTTTAATTGTCTTGTTCCCGAAGTTGAGTATCCAGGCCAGTCCAGCCCTGTCCGACCCGACGGAGGGCTAAGGAATAGCATTTATAGATAACCTATTTTGATGCTATAAATCTCATCGATGCGTATCAAGTGCGTATTTCGATCAGGCATATATCTAAAAATGAGACTTTTTTGTAATTACTTAGAAACTTCTCACATTCCCTTTAACATCTCTTTTTGCACATGCAGTCTAAACTGTCGGGTGTACTGTGAAAAACAAATAACTAAACAAAGAAAACAACCCTTTCTAAGAAATGATTTGAGGGGCTTTTTTTTTTAAATCTAAAAGTTGTTTCTGCAATGCAGAGGAGAAAAAAGTTAACTTTAACAATATAAACAAAAAAGAACTAAATATGAATGGTGGATGTATCAAAATTAAATTAAAATGGTAAATCTGATATTATTGTATTTGTAACGGCCCCTAACTGCTCCAAGCCTCCACAGAATCCCTTTTCTCCTTTGTACAGCCCCCCTGCTGTTGCTAATGCCTTCCTTCATTTCCTTGCTTGCATTTCTTTTCCATTTCTGTAAAACTCTCTTTAAGTGATCAAATGTGCTCCATTCTTTCACATGGATAGCTCTGGATGGCTTACCTGGCTCTCCCTGCAGTCCTATTAAACACCTTTGTGGAGTCATGGTCACTGGCGAGCTCACTCTGCATTCATAATGGTCATTAACTCTGGCTCCAAAAATGAAAAGTGGAACAATCCAATTGAGAGGGATCTGAAAATGCCTTTTACCAAGGGTCCTTATATTGATAGTGAGCAATTTCACATCTCATTCGCCAGAAGTGGGCTTATTGAATATGAGAGGACAGGGAGGAGAGAATTGTGTGTGGTTCCTGTACAGAGAAAGGCTGTGATATCTTACATGTCGGTGTAATCCTTCTCATGTATCACACATGGCTCAGGGTGGATCCATTGTCAGGGATAATGTGTTTATAAAAGGTTTCCTTTTTACTCGGCCTTGAAAACCGGATTTTCACATTTTGCCAGACTCTTTTAACTCTCCCCCAAAGCAGCAGTCATATTATTTCCTTTTTTCAGCGAGACCTGAGGCAGCACCCTACCACTCAGACGATCAATTTGTCATCTTCACCAGTTTTACTTTCTGCTCACATCACTAAAAACAGTTCTGGATAATGAAATAAAATCCTCTCAATCCTTTCTTGTTTTTCTTTTCAACTGTGAGCATCTTGTCACAGGGTAATTTTTTCATCTTAACGTCATCTCTTTTTAAAGTGAGGACAAATTATAAAGATTAATATTTCTAAAATGTTACAAAAATGTCTTACTAACAAGAAAATAATAAAACAAGCTCAGAGATAAAATACACTTCAAAGCAACAAGGTCCTTTACTTTCAGAGACCCAGAGTAAAGACCCTGAAGTTTGTAAACTATGTTTTGATCAGGGAGGCAACAACTCTCTAAAAAATATTGGAACATACTTTATTATGGTTCAATATGGGCATGTTATATGCAATGTATTTGGGATAAAGGTCAAAAATCTTGTTTAAACCCTTTATCATTTAACTTTCCTGTCTTGTATTTGTTGCATATGTATGCAAATAGCAGTTAGCCAAGATACCACGCTGTTGCCTTAAATGGAGAGGCAGCAATATGCACCCACACTTGCTATACAATAGCCCCCATCCTTTTGTTTTTTTTAAATGTATGTTTTTTTGGCATTTTGTGCCTTTATTGTTAGGAGCGAAACAGTGCATAGGCTTGCGAAAGGGGGTGAGGGAGTAGGGGAAGACTCTCTGCAAACTGGTCACAGGCGGGATTCAAACCTGGACCGGCAAAAGCAAGTACATGGGGTGCCTGGTTGCTAACCACTCCGCCAAACCAGCACCCCAATAGCCCCCATCCTTTTAATCTCTTTTGGGAGTATGGATGAAGATAGTTAAACATTTGTCAAACCTGGAAACCAATATTGTATTTGCTGCTGTTAAGCCTTACAGCCAAGTCTTGTAATGTGGTCATAGACAAAACCACAAACAGTTTTGCAGGAGTAACATAAACTCCAAACACATCAGCATAGTGACTATGGAGAAATAACTCTGGTCACTTGACGACAGGACTCACATGGTCCTGGTTTTTACTGGAGGAAACCTCTCTTCATCTGCTGAAGACTCAGGTCCTGTTGACTTCAAGTTGCAATCCATTGTAAAGGACGTTGACTAGATGAACAATTTAAATTAAATCAAATATGAATCACAATAAAATGTAATAAAAAGAAGAGGAGTGTAGCTTTAAACCACTTCACATTATTTTGTGATGTGTTCAATAACAGCTTGTAAAAATGAATTTTGAGGAATAAATAGTAATTGTTTTTAGAAATATATATTTTTTTTAAAGAAATTATTATAGGAGCAAACAGGTAAAGATTTCTCCACAATGCCCCACTGCTGTCCTACTAAAGTATCCTGAATGCCTCAGAATAGAATAGGTTTGTTCTTATAGTACCCAAATGCCAAGGCTGTCAAAACCAAACTGGAAACCATGACAATAAAAAAATGAGGAACATATTTGAGCATGGCATTACTGTGATCAGTACAAGCATCGCTGTCGGGCACAAACCTCCTGTTTCCAAAATTACTACTTACTACTTGATAATGAATATAAGTTTGTGCTTATGAAAAAGTATTTTTTTGTGCTTCAGTTTGGTTATGGTTTTAAAACCCACTCACCAATATAGAAAACCATAAAAGATGGAGATAGGAGGTTTGGGCCCAGTAATAGCAAAACATTTGATCTGAGCCTCATAAAGACAGTTTTAAAAATCCAAACTATCCATTTAAAACCCACTGAAGGTGGATAAAGACCACAACATATGCATGTGTTGCATCTGGGGCTACTGTCAGGTTGATGTACTGCAGTCTGCACACCATGTTTCATTTTTAAAATAACTGGATCATCTGAATGTTTTCTGTCTGACATCTGGTTTGGGCCAGTCTGCTCTACCAGTACTGATGGGGTGACCAGCAGCCCTGCTGTAAATGGACTCAATGCTTATCGCTAAGATGCATTGAGCTGTACTTCTGGTACATGCTGGAGAATATATATATATCATTAAAATTGCATACAAAATACACACTATATTTTATGTAAAAATAATGTGTGAAACCGACTTTAAAGGAATACTAGGTGACTTTATTTCCTCTAGGTGTTGTAGGAGAGCAAACCTTTGAAAACATAAACAAAGAGGAGTTTTGACACACCTCCTCCAGATTGAACCCTCCCCCTTCTCAACTTTAACTCCACCCCTTGCTTGTGCCGGAAAGGAGTACGTTGCAGATCTCGATCGAAAGCGGACACTTACCTCATCACTGGAATTATGTCCAGTGATGGGGTAAGTGTTTATAATCCATCCTTTCATAATGTTTGTCAAGACATTATTTTTTTTACATTGTTCCTGTTTTATTAGTACTAGGTGTTTTGTGCTCGTTTTTATATTTCACTCTGAAAACTAAGGTAGCTCTACCGAAATTATACTGCTAGTTAGATATCAGTTTTCATAACCACGGCGTTATAAATCAGATATTGTGCAGCATTTACAGCATTTTCTGTTATTCTGTCTTTTTGGCTTGTCGCCATATTTCTCCAGAGTGAAGGAGAAGGCAGCGGCAGCTGGCATCCTACTCCGAGAAGCTGTTGGCCGAGAGTCAGCCTGGGAAAACCACCGTCGAGTGACAAGGTAAACAATAATCCGACGAACGACCCTGTACATGCCTTTAACCATGCTAATTCTATTGAAACAGTCTATTAACATGTGCAGTCATGTAAGTTCACGTAAAATTGCTCGTCGCTGTTCTTGTGGCTCTTACTACGTAGTTAGACTGTTTTTTATAGTATATATCTTGTATGTATAAATGTTTGTCCTTATTAAATTGGACATACACATCCATAAATCCAAAATTTTAAACAAATTTATTTTCATGGATATGTTATTGTTGTTTATTTATTGCAAAATAGCCATACGTAATCCTGGACTAACTTTTTTTTGTGTATACATGCAGTATTTTTTCCCTTTTCTTTTAGTCTGATTATGACCCTGCTGAGGAAACCCGTAGAAAGTGTGGGCAGCGAAAGGGCAAAGGCAAGCTGGTTGCGGGGGGCAGGAGCAAAACACACAAAAAAAGGTTTTTAAAGCCAGACTGAGATGGACATTTAAAGGACTTTTTTTTTAGCTTCTCCAACATCAGAGGTTGCTTTTGAAGTTGAAGTCACAGCAAGTCACATGCTGTCCTGACAGGCTGTTTTCAACAAGTGTAAAACCTTGTCATGAAGGGAGAAGCTGCAGGTGATAACATTCCCTTCAGTGCTGTCTCATTGTTTTCACATTGTCATTTCATACCGTTTAATTGTCTAAATATTAATTAGAGCCATGTGGTGACAATTCATCTGTTTCAATATGCTTCACATGACAACTTCAAGATGGCGGTTCCTCCCCTCTCAGTGGGTCTCAGCATCCCCGTGCCTTCACCTGACAATCACAAAGCTGAGCAAAAAGCACTCGGCGTCTGCTGTCTGCTGCACTGACCCATGCGTCCCTGCTCAATGTCGTCCCTCCCCGCCTTTCTCCGTCTCCACTCTTTAAGCCATAATTTCAGCACAGTGCTAGCTCGAATATGCCCTCAGGCTACGCTGGTCAATGTTCCCTCTCATACGACTCTCATCACTGTTTCTAGTGTGTCTCTGCTGCAAACCACCCCAGCCTGACTATTCACTGACCTTTCTCTTCTGTCTTCTACCCCCCATCAGGCAAAATGGGTTCTCATTAATAGTGCATGACTCCTCCTTTCACTTTGTTTGTTACATTGATTCACCTGCTTTTTTTCCTCTTTCTTTCCTCTTCATCTCTTTTTCAGGTAGCTGCCCTGGCACTGCACACTCATTTAGAAAGGATCTTTTCTATTAACCCCGAGAGGTGTCTCTTTATTGTCCTTGTCTTTCTTTTATCATGCCAGCCCTCACACTCTTTGGCTGTGTCTGAAATGGCATACTAACGTCCTACTCATACTATGTGTGACGTCAAAATGAGTTTGTAGTGTGTTCACATTAGATAGTATGAAAAGATTGAGTGTGAGAGAAATACTTGGATCTATACTATATCGGAAAAAAATTTAAGTATGTGACGTGGGCATACTAGTCACACTCAAGCGACCCATAATGCATTGCGCCATGCAAGACTGAAAAAAATCGGCCACTAGCAAACTTCCCATTTTTAAAACAAACAAGTCTTTTATTATCTCCTTTAAGTTCTTTAACGCTTTTGTAAATTGGGCTCTTGTTTTGGAGCTGACCGAAAGTTTCTTCGATAGCATAATGGCGCACATAACGGAATGTCCGAAATGCCGAAATGAAATTTGTATCCGTGCATTATATGGCTCAAATGACCACATTTTGGTATTCTACATGGTGACTTTCTCACCTAAAATGCTCTCTGAACTTTCAAATGTGGCGAATCAGCAGAGATATTTAATAGCCTGGTGTGCTTCTGATTTTTGTCGTCGGAGGTTTGAAATGCATCATGGGAAACTTAGTAGTATACTACAGTGTGAATGGTTGGCATCCGAATCATACTTATAGTATGTAGTATACAGTATATACACATGAGTTTGGAGGATGTAGTACGTTAATATGCCATTTCAGACAGCCTTTGTCTTTCTGTTTATAGTTTTCTAACTAGTGCATTTACAATCCTGCATAGCTGTAACATAACTGTGATGTCTACCCCAAAATGAGCTATTACCGTAATTTTTAGATTAAGTTGTATATTTTTAGAAGTGTTTGTAGTCTTGATGTTCTGTTAAACCCATAGGACAAAAGTGTGATGATACAGCAGCAAACACTGTTGTGATTTGAGTTTAAGATCAACATACAAGCTGTCTTTAGGAATCAACTAGCTAACTTTAAACTCCTTTCAGCACAGTTGTTTATTAATGGCGTGACAACAATACATATTAAAATGGTGCCATCATTTCTGTATTATTACAAGAACCCCTTCAAAGTCGCAGCATTTCACTTTAAGATCAATTCAGGCATCATATTAGTATTTTACTGAATTGGAGTTTATTAGTTAATTTTACTTCATCTTTGATTAATGAATATGAACTTGACAATTTTGCTATTGTGGGGTTTATGCACCAGCTCTGAAAAGTAAGTGTGTCCTCAGATGACGAAGGCACTCGGCGCACATCATAAATTTACTGAATAGTTTACTTGCTGAAATTTGAGATCTCAGTTCTCCTTCAAGAGAGGTGAGTGAGGATGGCTCCAGTTTTTTTTTTCTAATTTAAAACACTTACTGAATACTTGTCAGCCTTGGATCTGGCGCTGCATTAAAATCATAGCTTCATCCTGGGGTTTGACAATGCAATGTGACAGCTTCAACCTTTTTATATATAAACATAAAACATCAGCTGAGGGTCTTGCTGTAAACACTGTCAGTAAAATGGTCTTGAAAACTCTTTTCAGATGAGTTAAAACTGTTTTTTCCTCAAACAGGAGTGTCTTTTTGCAGTAAAGGACACATTAATTAAAACACAAAAATGACGGGGCTGCTTTTGACAAATCTTACCCAACCTGTAGTTAGATTAAGGTTTTAGGGAGTAGGCAGTTGGGTTTCATGTGGCCTTGGTTGGCCTTTATAACCACTGAATCCTCCCTGAGTCAGAATAAGAGCACTACTTACGCACACACACACACACACACACACACACACACACACACACACACACAAACACAAATCTAACTACATGAAGCCATAAAATGTTGTTGGAGTGCAGTTATTTCATCCAAATCTGCACAGCAAAATCTAAATCTGACCTTGACATGTATTGGAAAGTGTAGAAAATTAGCAAGATTTGTGCCTTTTGCTGCAGTTATATTTATATATATATATATATATATATATATATATATACATATATTTTTTTTTTATCTTTTTTGCCCTAATCATGATTAAAGAAAAAGCTTGATGTTCTAGTGTCCAATGAAAAATGGACCAAGGGCCACATTTAGCCCACAGTTATAATTTTGACAACCTTGTCTTACTGATTCTTTTCCCTAGTCTGTACTTCTGCTGGTCAGCAAGTTGAATACCAGTTTTGTGCTGACTGTAAAGTCTTGTGTGTACCCTTTATATACTACTACAGTGTATTGGTATATCTAGTATAGAGATTTGGCAGATGTTTGGCTGTCTTACTCCAACTCTCTGTCCCTCTTCCACTTGGTCTGCATAACCATGTATGCAAACTGTAGCATAGGGGGAAATGTTTACCTACATGCACAGGAAGCTTACCCTTTATGCTATGGAATGCAGTCTTGGCAGCACCACTACTTTCTGTATCGCCATTTTATCCCAACTCCAACTTATAGCCACCTGTCCCTATTTTTCACCCCGTTATTACACATTTGTGCTTTCCTTTTATTTTATCTTTGATTATTTCAAGTTGCAATAAAGAATATGTGGTAAAACAAAAAAGAGAGGGAGACACAGAAAGAAGGTGTAGAAAGGCCAACAAAAAGAAGACAAAGAGAGATTGACATTTATATGAATGCCAAATAACCACAAGATGTTTTACTTATCACTTAAAGACAGATAAGACACATATTGAAAGTTACAGTTGCCAGTTGATAATGGGAACATTTATTTGTCTGTCCACATCTTCACAGACAAAAAAGGTGAAGTGTTTCAATTTGGAGTGAAATTGACTTTTAACAAAGAATAATAGGACAGCAGAGAGAGAGTTATTGGTTTCCTGCTTTAAACCAGTGATAAAAGGACAATGTGTGCAGATTCTGATGAGCTGATACTGCTTTTCTCAGACAGGTGGGACTGCTCTCCGATATTTGGACTCTGTAATGGCAGGAACATTATTAGACCGTTTGATGAAAAGATACCGTCTGTCAAAATACACCGAGGCTTACTGGAGATGATGCATAAGCAGTGAATTGAGGGAACTAAACCATCTCATTTGCTCTTATCATTGTGGCATGTTTTCACAAAGATAAAATGAAAGAGTTATAATTATAACCACACAATGTGAAGCCTGCTTGATCTTGTCACATACATTAATAACTAGAAAAACCACATATCCAAGGCGCAGTCTTGGAATAGACTTGAGAGTTTTTGCAATTTCAGGGTTTCTGAGGCTTTTTCTCAAAAATCTAACTCTCTGTCATTCGTGTCATTCTTCCTGTAAGGAAACTGAAAGTGGGCATAGGTCCAATTCACTTGTTTCCCTGCCCTCTATACTATTTCTTTAACCTCAATTCACAGGAAGTATTCTGCTGACTGTGCATCCTTTTTCTGCTTCATACTGCTTTACATTCATTCACCTCCCTACTGGGACTTTTATTGACCAGCCTTGGAGTGTTGGCAGCCAAGAAAGTGGACTTGAGTTATTTTGCATTATGTGAGTTTCTCAGGAGTGGTAAATGGGTATGTAAGACCATTATACACAGTGCAAATTGATACTGTTTTACATTTTTCACTCACACAATATGTTAAAGTTTGGACAGTTCCAGCTTGTAAGTTTTTTTATGTATCCTGCATAATGATCGCATCAGCTGTTCCACAGTGTTCAACGAGATGGAAAAGACACAACTGAAATTAACAAGGTTGTAATAGAGTAAAAATTAGCTATCTTGAAAGAATAGATTAGAAAGAAAAGAGAAAATGTCCTTTGTACAATACTTAGTTCACTCTGTAAGTCTTATGCACACTCACAATAGTCATTCTGTGATGTGCTGAAGTGGGATTACCTTCTTAAGTCTGCATTGTTTGCACAATTTGACTTCTGACATGACGTGCTTGTGTGCGGTTCGATTCCTTGACCCTGACCTGCTTGGATGAGGGGAGCTTCAGCACCCATGTGTGCACAGACACATGTACGTGTGAGGCCACTCCTCCCAGTGACAGCTCATGATCAGAAGATTTATGGTCATTTGTTTCAGCTGAATCCTTGACTCAAAAAGATAAAAAATACTTTGGGCAAACATGTTTTCCTTGCTATCAGAAATGCCCTTTGATAAAATGATCCAGTCCTAAGCCTTGGTTATTCTGGGATTTTTTTTTCTCTCCTTCTTTTTACGGTCTGTTCTGCAGACCCCTTTCTCTGCATTATTTCTATGTATACAGCTAATGTGTAGCTAATTTGTTAATGACTCTTAAAGTTGTTGATAAACTTTCAAATATCAAGTACCTTTGCAGTATCATTTGAGTTAAATCGCAATATGGCTTGTTGCAATTTTCAAATCGCAGACAGTGCAATATTTTTAACCCAAAATGTGTTGAACATTTTGGCATTGTGATGCAGTTTCTTGCAATATAATGCCTATTTTAACCCTTTTTAACCCAGTTTTTACAACTGTATGCCTATCTTGCTTCCATTCTTTTTTTTTTTTTTTTTTTGGCCTTGTCAGACCATGTTTGGAATTTTTACATGGTTTTTGAAATTTAATCCCAATTTTGCTGCCATAATCAATTTTCCTTAGTCACTTTTGATTTTTTTTGCCATTTTTTTGTAATTTCATACCTACTTTGCACCTATTAACTTATTTTCCGCTTTCGTACCCTTTTTTTTGCCCAGTTTTTACAATTTCATACCTATTTTGCTTCTGTTCTGCACTTCTCCACTTTTTCTCAAATATTTTATCCTTAGATTGATTTAATGTCATATTGGTTATACTATAAAACAATCTACTGCTTATGTTTGTTTAAGAATACATAAGATGAGGAACATTAAAACAGTCGCAGAGTAAATCACAATTGCAATATTGGGAAAAAAAATCGCAATTAGATTATTTTCTCAAATCGTTCAGCCCTATTTCCCACAAACATATCTATCATTATAATAAACATCATATGACAAGCAATTACAATATAACAATTTTTTTCTTTTAATTTTACTGAAATATCCATCGGTTTTCATTTGCTTAAATTCAAGTTGCTTGATTCTCTGCATTTCTTACACCATCTAAAATGTGTTCTGATAAATTTAAAAGGAAGTAAAGTAGATGTAAAAATGACCTTTAGCAGGCATCACAAATGATTTACCTGCACTGGTTGGCAATCGACATTATGTAGGAAATCCTAATGGCTATGTGATCATTAATCTGTATATGCTCTTGTACAATTCATCAGCAATGAAAATAACTGACTGACTGGAGGCCTGTTATTTTCACATTTGATAAGTCAGGTGGAAAGGCTATTAAAAGAAGATGGATCAATTCCTCGCAGCCTTCTCGGCAGCATGTACCTGCAGCCTGCATTCAGTGAACACAATTTACAGTAATGAAATCAATACGTACCACAGTTTCCTGCTCATTGTACTGATTTATTTTTGTAACAACCTTATTATCTGTTTGAAAATTATATTGGACAGTCAGGGCAGTTTTTTGTCAACATGTAACTGCCTGAGCCAGCAGACCGCGCTTTTGTCATTAGTAAACAGAATGTTGCATGAATTTTGACCTGATATATATATTTTTTTATATACACCTAACATCCTCATAATGGTAGGTGTTCTTTAAGTCCTTGTATTGGCATTTCATGTATGGCTATGATTTCCTTAATTGTTTTATACTCCTGTGTTGTAAATTATCTTTTGGATTGATATACCTTTTATAGTTGCTATCCATATCTTTGAAGTTATCCATGATTCCAAGTGTGCCTTCACACACAGAGACAATCTGACACGCAGCCAAAAATAGACGACCACTGAACATGTGCAGAGCCACAGAGGCAGACCACTGACCGCTGCATGCTACTGTCTAATGGTAGCTGTATCCATAGAAGGACACTACGTGAACATATGATGTTTGTCAACATGTTTGTTAGCATATATAAGCCCAGTGATGACATTCTTCTGACACCCCCACACACTGGCACACACCATTTTACTGTCTTGTATTCGGAGACATTCTTTAATCTCACATGCTATCATCCTGCTAGCTCTGACAGTTTTTCCTTCAGTTCATTAAGATGCACTGTTAAACATGGAATTGTACTTTGTAGAAGCCTGTCGCTGTTGTTAGGACCAATAGTGCCATTTTTTGGCAAAACAAGCTCGAAAAGTTTCTGAGGGATTGCATACTGTGTCAGGCACATTTGCATTGTTTCACATTTCAACTAGCAAGCCTCCATGTTTTGGTCCTTTGTCCTGCAAAATCCCATGCTCCCATGCTGGTGGAAAAATGCAAACTACAACTAAAGCAATATAACTGTACTGGCAATATACTTCATATGACACCATTTAAAAAATACTGAACTATTCCTTAAAGGTGCAGTGTGTAGAATTTGGCATTTTAGCGACATCTACCGTTCAGATTCTAGAATGAGCCTAATTGTAACCAAAACATCAGGTCACTGAGCAACGGAACACTATGAAGACCAAAAGGGATCGTGAACATGGCACACAATTTATGTTGTGTGTGTGTTTATACACACAGTTTCAATCCCTAGGACAGAGTAGCAACTGTCTATACATCCACCGCCGTCCTCTCTCCTCTTCTTCGCCTGCATTCCAGGTAGATGTCAGAACCGGCGGACAGATTTGCGTTTCGTTCTTTATGTTCCTAAAAACCACCCGTGGACAACATGGCGGATCAATATGTCGGCCTACACGAAACAACGGCCCGCGTTAATGTAATTTTTTTATAAAGATTTCTCTAACTAAATAAAAATTAAGCAAACGTTTTATGGGGTTGATTGTACTCCTATTTTTTTTTTAATGTATTTTTTGGGCATTTTGTGCCTTTATTGATAGGAGAGAGACAGTGGATAGGCTTGTGAAAGGGGGAGAGAGAGTAGGGGAAGACACTCTGCAAACTGGTCACAGGCGGGATTCGAACCTGGACCGGCAGAAGCAAGTACATGGGGTGCTAACCACTCCGCCAAACCAGCACCACAATTGTACTCCTATTTTGACGGACTTTACATACGAATAGAAACATGTATCTCCTATATTCACCGTTTCTGTTTGGCGAAATGCGGTGGATGTATAAAATGCCACATTCTACACACTGCACCTTTAAGCATTTTATTCCAGTCCGTGAACTGCCACACATGTAACCCCTTTAACTGGCACAACAAAAAACTTTTGTTCATTCAAAAGCTCATAGTTAATGATTAAAACGCGTAATAATTTTTGCTCCTGCATTCAACATATTGGTGCCATTGCATTTCCCCCTTCCATACTTTTTCCTTGAATTTATGTTTTACAATTTCAGGTCAAATCCTGGCATCTAAACTGCTGAAAATGCTCAAAATGTCTTTGCCAGTTTGGGTCATATCATGATAAAGACATGCAAGACCGCATGTAAGAAGTAAGTTTGAGTTTAGTCTGGTTTGCATGAATGGGTTAGTGACAGTGTGTCACAATAACACACTACAACCACATTCACACATACAGAAAAAAGGCAAGTCAGCAGGGTTTTTCACCCAGATCTAGGCCTAAGAGAACCTGGCCCCTTTGTATTTTTCCTCTCCCCTCACCATCCACTGGCTCCATTGAAATGTCTTAGTGTAGGGGATAAGTGTGAATGAGAAAATCAGGGAACTTGGGGTGTAGGTTCCCCTGGAGCTTTCTAGGACATTTCAGAGTTAAGATTGTACAAAGGGGCTTTATCTTATTTTTTTCATTATTATGTTAATGTAATAAGTGATGCCATTTGGAAACAGATTGAGGCCCTTGTGAGAAAAGAAAAATCTAAACCCTTCTTTTACAAATGTTCTTGTTCTGTAGTTGTTTAGTTGTAACTTGTTGAGCCCTTGAACTTGACCCCTCTAGAGGTGGCCAAGACATGGACAGTCCCAAGTCTCAAGTAGCCATTTGAGTCAAACTTAAGTATAGACCTGAGAACTGGTGTTTTTTTAATAAAATGAATTCTTTTCAACTAGAAAAGCACTCGGAGAGTGCAGACCTCCGCCAGCACCACAGTCCTCACCCATATTGTGATTTTTACAATACAAATTAGTCCTACCTTTATTTCATCTAAATATTTAGATTCCTTGACCATGATAACATACCATTAGCAATTGGATTCATGATGATATCTATTTTAGTTCAGTAGTTATTCAGAAAAATCACATTTTTTGTCATGGCGGCCAGACGCTGATCTGGATCAACACTTAAATTGTGTCAGTTCTTCCTTTTCCCATGCTGAACATTTCCTGAAAATTTCATCAAAATCCATCCATTACTTTTTGAGTTATTTTGTTCACAGACGGACGGACAGACAGACGGAGAGACAGACAAACTAACTCTCCCGAAAACATAACCTCCTTGGAGGAGGTAATTAAATAAGAAGTAGGTAACTGGATTAACTGCAGCACTGTTTCATGAAGTATTTGGTATGAACCATCTAGGGATGGCCAAGACATGGACAGTCCCAAGTCTCAAGTAGCCATTTGAGTCAAACTTAAGTATAGACCTGAGAACTGGTGGGGTTTTTTTATACAATAAATACATTTACAACTAGAAAAGCACTCGAAGAGCGCAGACCTCCGCCAAGCAGCACAGTTCCGAGACGGTGATCTGGATCAACACTTAAATTGTGTCAGTTCTTCCTTTTCCCATGCTGAACATTTCCTGAAAATCTCATCAAAATCCATCTGTAACTTTTTGAGTTATTTTGTTCTCAGACAGACAGACAAACAGACAAACAAACTCTCCCGAAACATAACCTCCTTGGCGGAACAGAAAAAATAACACAAGTTACCTCAGGGCAACCATTCACCCCTCTAATACCATTTATCCACAAATATAATAATTATCATGCTAATACATGCCGATGCTCAGTGCTGACGTGGCAGGTTGGGACACAGTTGAGTCGGGGATTCCCTTACATCAGAGATAAATTTAAATGAGGCCTTCCCGTCCTCCACAGCCTATCGCAGGTGGCAGCACAATGACCTCAAAACAATAGAAGGCAGGGGCTGATACAGCCAATCAAACATGTACACTTTACACACACGCACAAATCAAGGGCACATAAAGAGGACCCTCCTGACAGCCAAATACAAAATAAATTACACCCAGGGTTTTAAACACATTTTACTTCTGCCTCTTTTCAGTTCATAATTTTCAAATAGCTGTGTTGGAAAAAATGGAGTTTGTGTTTTTGGTGGAAGTGAAATATAAATCCTGACTCAAATGGATTTCTGCTCTTAATTTAAGACAGCTCTGACTGTTGAGAATGGAAATGTAACATTTTCTCCTGTCATCTTAGAGAGCCTATAATTTTACGATGCTGAAAAATATCCTTACTAGCTCAAGCTTAAGTTGTAGTCATATTAAGTTAGAAATATTTGGCTTTCTCTTCAGGATGTTCCTTAATCAGAGCTGTAACAATGACTGATTTTTCAGTGACAGGGGAACCCTTCCATGACCTCATATTCAAATGATTCAGTGTAGACGCTGTTGTCTCTGGGGTAAGGCAAATGAAAAAGAATCTTCTTAAACTTTAGTTGTTTCTTCTGCTGCTATGATTTTACCTTTGATATTCTACAAAGATGAAAATCACTTTCTGCCCTGTGGTGAGAGTGTCAGGTGAGTCAGCTAATGAGATACTGAAGGAGCAGTTAGAAGTCAAATTGAGAGGTTAAATGAAATACAAGAATTGTTTTGCCAAGCAGTGGATTGAAGAGTAATAATATCAAAGTGCTGCCAGAGGAGAAAAGTGGAGATTTGGATTGTTAAACTTTACAGAGACTAAGACAAAAAAGAAAAAGATTATGTCTTTATTTGCTCTTCAAAGTAGGGGTGGGGGATATGGTAAAAATATCATATCACGATTTTTTAAAAATAAAATCACGATCACGATTTTATCACGATTCTTTTTTACTTTGATTTTTCTAGACTAACTGACTAGACTTTGCATGTTTGACCATTTTTCCTGATGTTTAACATATAAAACATGTAAAACCCTAAAAGGAAAAGAGACAATTAAAGCCAAAGAAAGTACTGTTTAGGCTATAAACATGTGCTAAATGATGTCGTTTCGAGTAAATGGTGGACGTTACCCGCTCAGGACACTTGGATTACAGCGCACGAGCAGTATGGAGGAATATTGCTGACTTTTTGTGGACTTTTAAGGACACTGTTTGTTCGGGCTCTTATCTAAGTCATGATATCAATGTCAGTGGACAGCGAGGATCCCCCCAGATCTCTGGCTGCATCCTAGATGTTCCAAAACTACTCCACAGTGTTGTTCAGCATGAAGGTGAGTAGAAAATGAGGCCAAATCGTTGTTTGGGTGTAGTATTCCTTTAAACAAGATGAAGGACACACCCTTAACTGGTCTCCTGCCAATCACAGTTACACATAGATAAACAGACAACCATTTGTGCTTACACTCACACCTATGAGCAATTTAGAATCTCAAATTAACATATCAAGCATGTTTGACTTCGGGAAACGACGAGTGTCACAGGAGTTAACCCATATAGGCATGGAGAGACCATGCAAACTCCACAGAGTAAAACCCTGACACAGGTGGTCAAACCATCATCTTCTTGTCATAAGACATGCGCGTGCTATTGTTTTTTGAAAGGTTCAGCCAACACTTAGCACTTTGTGTGGACTATTGTTCAGACAGAATAGCCAAAGATACACTGAACAGTGTACGGCTGGGAAATTAATCAGATTTTGAACGTGATTTCAATTTTGCCATCTGACAATCATAAAAGCATTATAATCGAAGAAAAACAATTAATATGCCACACAGTGTGGAGTGCCGTGTATGCAAGTTCCTGCGCTTCATAGCGCTTCTGTGTTCCACATGCAGCCACAGCAAGTGTGTGTGACTTATGTGGATCAATAATACTGTATGTGCCACTCGCTGGTTCTTTAAAGTTGTGTTTAAATCAGTACTGAAGTTTTGAAATAAATGAATAATTGTGTATATTAATTGTGATTTCAATATCACTTAAAATAATCGGGATTCTTATTTTTACCATAATCGTCCAGCCCGAGTATCTAGCATATCAGGTTATAGTTTTACTGCAACGAGCAGAAATATAAAGGGATTCAGTATTCACATAATGTCACTCAACTCCAGCCCTTACTTGACTTTTTCAAGTTATGCCGACCTAAACCATGCATGCAAAAATAGGTGAAATTAAGCTGCAATGTGAATCAATCAGTGGACATACAGCCCAGACACCTTGGTGTTCAGCGAAATGATGGCCATAGATTTTCTCTTTGTAGTTTTTGAGAAAAGATGTGAAGATTACTTACATCACATCACATTTTCCTCTCGTAAACACAACATGATTTCTGCCCGGAATCACAGAAGGCACCACTGCCAGACAGAGATGGGAGAAGGACTACAATACAAGCAGATTTAAGAGACTGGAGCTGATAAAAACACATTTTGACCAGTCATATTAGAAGCCGCACTGCTGAATGAGCAGCAGTAATGGAAAACAAATTGACCCGAGAACAAATGCACACACTATGTCCTGTATCTGTGGCCCTGCAGTAAAGGATTTGCCCTTGCTTGTATATTAAAAACACAGGCATGTTAACACTTTCCCAAGCTGCTCAAGGACCCAGTGGCCTCCCCACAGGAGTAGCCAGCCTCTCAGTTGCCACCTCTGTTATCGCCCAATCAATAAACCCGGGCCCTTTTTTCAATTTGACAAGCATCTACATGGGGAGGACGACAATCGCTTAGCACCGGCGGGTATATGATATTGACCGGGGTAAGATAAGGCTTAGCCTATTCAATCATGTGGGGGAGATTGGGCTTGGTGAGGTTTAGGACTGGAGCCAATCCAGTGTCTGCACAGCCACTCAAGCAAAAGGCTGCAATAATGAGGAGTGTGGTGGAGCTGAGGAGCAAACAAACAGATTTGTCCTTTCTATTATGAGGGGCATGTGATTGAGGGCAAGAGTAAGTGCCTGTTAGAAACACAGAATAGACAGAAGAGGAGAATGACTCGTTTGTAAGTTTGAGTTTGTTTGGACTATTGAGTCAGGCTCAAATGTTTTTCAGTGTAAATATAAAAGTTTGATCTGGATGAAGTTTCTTCACATGCACTGTCAGCACCTCTTTATAACATGAAACAAGTGCAGGCAGGAGTTTGAGTGTTCAACAGCCTAAGCACTTAAATTCCCTGAACACCATCTGATTTTTGTTCTTACAGCAATGTCCTCTAAAAATAGTTCTACTCTTGGAGCACCACTGCACTTGTCAATTTCACTTCTCCCTGCAATGCACTGCCGTCCTTTCATCAGCTGTTCAGGTCAGTGCACATTCTGTTGCATGACATGAGCCTTCACCAGCTTTGGAACGTTGTCTTGAATATTGGCATCAGGACTCACCCGTCTACACTGACAGAACATTGTGTGCCCATTTTACCGATCAGGACAACACACAATGGCAGTTTGAAGGCTTACTGAAAATAAAGAGCTCTGCTGGAAGGTTCAGAAAATCACTGTTTCTAAGTTCCACTTGAGACAGCAAATGGGATTAGTGGAGCTGGACTGACAGTTCATACATCTTTTCCAGCAGGTAACTTGTGATCTGTCCTGCTCAACAGTTTCCAACAGGTTTTCCAGTCCTCTCGACTACAGTAACTCCATCTGCAACAGGTCTTCCTCTTTGAACATCAGTTCATAAAGATATCCTCTTGTGCCCGTGACTAATGGCATGTCATCATCACTTGAGTCAAAATGGCTAATTTTTAGTTTAGGTTTTGTGAAACTAGTGTTTGTTGTTCCTTCTGACTAGCTGATCTTCATACTATCAATAAGTAGCATCCATGAACTTATATAGGCTTAAGAATTTGTAGGGGGGCAATATACTAGATTTTAGTAGGTAAATAATAAACAGATATTTCTGAGCTCATTTCCCATGGATACCAGTGTTTTTTGTCAAAGTAGAAAGTCTACATTTCACGAAAATAAACTTGCAGCGTCTAATTTGACTGTTTGCTTAAGGGACAAATGTTAAACAGGAAAAATTAAATTCAAATTTTGAAAAGATTAAAGTTTTTTTTCAATATACTCATTAAGTGATGTCAAGGTTAAGCAAAAATATACATTTTTGTATTTTAGGCGGCAGCTAATATAAGGCCGACCTGAATGGTGGCTGAATCAGCTGTGTTTATAAGCAACAATTTCCATATCAGATGATACTGGTAATCAACTTTTTAGGCCAATACCTGCAGATACCAGTATCACATTGACATGTATAAGAATTTGTTGTTCAACATTATGACAAATGGAAGAATTATAAATCCAAACACTATTTACAGACAAATAGCTCCGTGAAGTTCATGTGTTTTCATCTTGGCAGTGGTGTAAGAGGAAGTGTTCTCCAATATTACAACATGTAAGCTAAAGACACCTGATTTCAACTTTATACAAACACTGCTGTTTTGTCAAGAGTCATGGTGCCAAATCATAAGCTAGCTTAAATCTAACTTTTTGCCTTTTTTATCATGGGATGAAAAAACTTGTTGTTTTGTAGTGATGGAAATAAAAAAAAACTGTTCAGCAGTTCCAAAAGGTGGTCATTGCCTGCTTACACTCTTTGTGGCCTCAAGCCCTCAAATCGTGTCATGTGACTGAATTAGTATCTTTCATATCAATTTGACATTGTTGTAGATGTATCACCAATAATAGGATGATTTATATCCCATAAACACTGTTCGCCCTGTCTCATTTGCAGCATCAGTTTCATTTCCTTTCTCTGTTTGTGTATCTTTCTGTATCTCACTATAATAATGCTGTTTTCTAACAGCAAGAACCTAGCCCACGGTTGTCCCAGACAGGCCAGGTCAATACTAACTTAATGAGTCACTTTGGAGTTGAAGAGAGATTTGGTGTGTTTGTGAGGACGAACACAATGGCTGCTTGAAAATGTGGTAAAGCTGTACTTTTTATGAAGCAGTACACATCAAAAGGTCACAAGGGAGAAGTGTTTGAGTTCTATTTAAAGGTGCCTTTACTATGAATGGAGCTGAAAGGTCATGGAGATCGCAGGGATTAAAGAAACCATAGTTTACATTCCCTTGTCTGTGTTATTGATATTACTTTCAGCTTCTTATTATCAAGGACTTTATTTACACTACCTTTTACACACCTCACACAGGCAACATTTATTGGAAGAAACTATTTTTGGCACATATCACAACTTGTTTAATCCAAAACAGATCCTTATCAAATTTCTTCATCAGTGTACATTTTATATAAAAATATGGAAACAAAATCAATTTTAAGCGTGAATTACTCTTGGAAGAAGCATGCAGTTATGCTTCAGTTCATGGTTAACATCATCACTGTGGATGTACAGTGTATATCTATCTGTTCACACTAACTCATGTCGTGTATTTCAGTCATATTTAATCAGGAGTTGTTGAGATTAAAGTGTGTGAAGACAGATCAGGGATCTACTTTATTCCAGGGTCACAATTATGAAGAAAACTTGTATTTGCAGAGCTAAAGTAGTCATGATTATGTCATGTAATATTCAGGTGATTGGCCCGTCTTTTATCTTGTCATATAAACTGCACACTTTTGATGACAAAACCAAAAAAATCATAAACATAGGAAACATTTTTTAGAACTTGTCTTGACCCATGATGTTTGAGGCACTCTAGTGTGGTTTAAAAAATGTATGAAGTCATATATAACATACTCTTACTTTTGGATGACATTGGTATTTCTTTCAGAACACAACAGAAATTCATGATGCAAGAGGACCTTAAGCTAAAGTTGTAACTTTTTCCTGGAAAGAAACCTGTTTAAAGTAAAAAAAAAAACAACAATCAGTTGAAAATAAGTCTGTGGACAATGACCTTAAATGGGACTAATCACCTTGTTTTGCCTCAGTATTTATTGTGAAACTTAAAGAACAAGAAACTTTTCACTTCTCTGCATTAACCAAAGCATCGCACTATCTCTGCAGCTTTTATATTTTAGATTAATGACTGTAATTTCCGATGCAAAATATATATGTAAGACAGAGGCCCGTATTTTTTTTACAACATCTCTGTAAGAAAAACATGATTTTTTTTGTGATTATGGCCACCTGATTGGCCCACAGTCCTCGAGTTTTGTGTACATTTATTGATTTATTTTTATTTTAGGGGATTTAGATGGAGAGCTTAATGTCCCCAGAGAGGACAGGTACATGTAAACAAATTTGTTCAAGGAAAAGCATGTTTAAATAATTTTGGTCATTCAGATTACACAATATTCTAGTGTCACTGCAACATCTCTGATTGGTGAAATCTGCAGCTGTTCACTCTCATCTGGTATGTACACCATTTTCATTGAATTCTTTTATGTACAACAGATTATATAAATGAGGAAATACGATGAACTTGAAAACAAAAGACTGTTTTATAAAGCTAGTTTTGAGAAAATTAAATTTGTTTGAAAAATAAAGATCATGGGTGCCAGTTTGCAAAATGTCAATCTGTATTTATTGATGTATAAAATAGAAAGTTTAACATAAGGCTGACTCTGCTTGGCTCTTAACATGGTCGTCTGTTCACATATCTTTATTTTTGGATGTTAGTGAAGAAAACAGCTTTAATGTTTTGATCAAACAAATTGTTTACCTTCTTGTAGGAATTTTGCACAAGGCAAATAAAATAAAACATGCAGTTCTGCTGTGTGTTGCTCTTGCCCACATTTTCATCACCTTTCCCTTTTCCTAAAGTTACCTTTTAAGTTGTATGTATTTCAGACAGGATTCTGTTTGTGGAGAGAGAAAATGTAGCAAGCCTGCCCTGATTTTATTTTCTTCTGTGTAGCAAGAAGCATCATAATATGGAACTACAAAGTATTATCCATAGTAAACCTGCAATATAATCTTGATTACTTAAATGCTGCTCCTCCAATATCAGAGTGATCTTTTTTCCCTCTAATTTTAGTTTTACATTAATCAAACCAGATTTATTCCTACTGAGATCCAAAAGTAAGCTCTTACGTAGAGGCTTTTGTCTAGCATGACAGCACAATCAGTTTCACACAAAGGGCAAACAACAACCCAACAACAAGTAAAACAGAAAGTTTTTGTCGAGAATGACCTTTCTTCATTACTGTTGCATTGTTAGACAGAATCCACTTTCTTTTGTCACCAGGCTCCTTCACAATAAAACAACAAAAAAATGCCATTTTTATATTTTTTATTCATTTGCTATAAACTTGGTCTCAGTAAATGCAAAAAGACAAAGATGCAGTAGGAAATGAAGATAACAGCATTTTCAAGAAACATGTTAAACTGTCAATAATGTCCATGTCTAGTTCAAGTTGTGTTGGCTAATGTAGCTGTTTTCTTGGATAAATCTACAAAATTCCCTTTTAGCCAAAAAGAAGAGAAACTAGTTTTACATTTAGATACAGTATGTCTCATTAGAGCAGCATTGACATTTTTGAATTTTTTTTTTTTTTAATTTGTGTTTATGTTAAAGGGACTGTGTGGAGTTTCTAAGTAATAACTAAAAAGTCTCACTTTTAGATGTATGCCTGATGGAAATACACACTTATCCGGTCGGGTCGGTCAGGGCTGAACTGGCCTGGATACTCAACTTCGGGAACAAGACAATTAAAACCAGAGCAAATTTATACTATTTTATTATTTATATTACACGTCTTAGAGCACCTGGCTGTAAGTAGCGACATATAGCCGGCTACAAAACTACAATACTAAGTTTTCCAAAAATTGCTTGTTGTCACACATCAAGAAAATAACCACTACTTAACTAGAAAGAGATACATTACCTCGTCGCTTTGCATCCTGTAAGTTGTTGAAAAAAGAAGCTGTAAAGCAATGCAGAGTTCTGAGGAAGGTCCGAGCTGCTTCACAACAAACACACGCTTTGGATAGCACACGTCTTGTGGTGTGTTCCAGTTGTAGTCAGAAGTAGGAATTTTGAGTTCCAAGTAGGAAACTGCAACTGGAACGTCCCCCACAGTCAGAATTTCCTACTGGGAACTCGGTGAAACCTCGCCACCCCTGAGTTGACAATGGAAGATGGATGCCCCCAGTGTGAACAGTTATTTAGCTCCTGTAATAATCAATTTATTTGCACTTCTGACTGGGGTGTGTCGCTCTGGATCAGCTGTTTACATAGTATTGTTAGACTTATATTTACAAAAATGCTGCCATAGTGATAATCACATTCTTCATGTGATATTTGTGAACAACGACGCAGGGCGTGCTAACAACAGCTAAGAAATAGCCTGGTAGATCGGCTTGTTTTTTTCCGACTTCAACTGGAACGCCGATAACTCTGAGATGATGTCACTCCCAGGAACGCAGCATTACGACAGTCGCCACGCTACTCATGGGTAGCAGAGTCTTTTACATTGCCGGTAATAGATTCTCCTCACAGTCCCTTTAAAATATAATTACTACTGTTTTGAAAAGGGACAGTCCTAGAATATAAGCATTATTTACTGACATTTTGTGTCTTCAGATTTAGGTTGCTATAGATCCAATGCCACTTCTGCGGGTATACTCATTATAAAATTCTATTTTTTCCTTTAGCAGGAATCAAATCTTTCCTCTTTTTTTAGGCATTTGCTTTGTTTACCCTTTCCCAACCACATATATGCCTATAAGTCAACATCTAAATAAATCCTACTTAGCAGATCAGAGGCATCAGTTTATAATCTGGTTTCAGTCCACCTCTTCTGTATGTGTATTGCTATGTCCCTCGCCTCTCAATGCAACAGATACACACATTTCATCATTACATGTGTCTGTATGGATCACATACTTTTTATGGAAATTGATGTGTGCCAGGTTCAGGCTCAATTTTGTCCATCTGAAACTTTTATGAATGAGACCCTAGAACTAATCGCCATTTAGTACCCAAGCAATTTGCGGTGCATTGTTTTCGTTTTTTTCATGAGTTTATGATCCTTCTCTCATTGCTTTATTCTCAAAAAGATAATTATGAAATACCATGGTTAATCTTTTAATGCAGCTTTTCCCAATTTCATTCTTATTGATAGGAGATGCTCTGAAAAGACATTCTTGACCTTACCTTGACTCGAGGCAGTATAGGCAGCTTAAGTAATATCAGCTCATTTATCCTCAAACCTGCTTATACATTTTATAAAATACAAATTAGATTGTTTCCCTTTAATCTTTAACAGCCAGGTAAAGGCTTCCGTCTTAAATAATTGTTTTCTGTGCTAGAAAACATTTTTCATGAAAGTCTCTCCTAAATGCACAACTTAGCATACAATAAATGATTAGCATACCATACAATACTATTAAATATACTCCTTATGATTAATTTAGGTAGTAAGGAAAAAACACAAAACTTTCAATTAAGCTTTAAATGCTCCCTCCTCTTTAAAAAAGATAGTTTGTGTATGTTAGAGGGCAATCTTTTAAAATCACATACCCTCCACTACCACTTGGGGCCACCACATCATGAGAGTTTGCTGTTTTCCTGTGTGCAGTGTGTTGCTGTGCATCACCGAGAGTGTTAATCCATTTATATTCCCTTCTACCACTCATGAGCACTGACTGAGTTTAACAATGTATACTTCAGAATAATGGCCTCACAACTTCCCCACACATAGCAAATGTGTCATATTAGGTTTCTTTTTTAAATATAATTTCTTTCAGCCTTACAAACACTTTGTGCTCTGTTGATCTCCTCATTGAAGCTCTCTTCCACTTGAGAGCGTATTTGTAAAGCAGATTTGTAGTGCGACTGCAGCCATAAACAGCCGCCGAGCTGCTTTCTCCTCTCTGGGTTTGACTCCTGACAAGTGAGCTGGAGCAGAGCCAGAGGTTTCAGCGAGGGCCATTTCTTTAAATAAGACTGTGACACAGCTGAATGGATAGTTAGATAATGATCTGGGCCTCAGCCAGGCTGGCTCGCTCTCTGTAGAATTAACTGGATGTGTGTAGATGAAAGCAGGTGAGGCGTACGCACTTCCACAGGTAATTAATCTCTTCCTGAGGTCCCTAGATTGGATTTCCCAATGGAGAGCGCATGGTGTTATCAAATGAAGGCAAACAAATCCATATGTCTATACGTCAAATAAAAGCATTACTAAACCCTTTAACCCCTTTAAACTGGAACCTAAGCACATAAATATGAAGCAGTTTTATTGGCTTTTGCTTGTCTCAACATTTGAGCATGTTGTGTTCAAAGTCTACATGTTAGAATTCTGCACAATGTTTTTTTTTCAGCACTCTTGTTTTTGATTTTTGGCACTAACAAAAAGTTTTTCCACTTGTTACGATGAATGTGGGCATCCTAGCATTGGCCAATCATGTAATAACATAAAAAATAAAGTTGGTCACAATGGTGATAGCAGAAACTAATGAAATTGAAAAAAAAAGTTATTGTAAAAGTCAATATATTATCTTGACTCTGGTTCATATTGTATGTGTTCTTAAGCTCAGCTGAACAAATTGATAGTCAGCGGTCGCTTTCACACCAAACGCGACTTGCCGACCAAGATCATGTCGCCCTCCCAAGTTACATCACTTTTGTGTAAATAGCCGCTATGAAAACAGTGTCACACACCCACACAATGCAGTGACACAGCCACATGTGATGTTTCCTGAATCATTCAAATTTTCGACTAAGGTGTTCAAGTGACACAATCCGGTCACACGTCCAAAGAAAGCAGGTAACGTGACCAAGTCGCCCAGATCGCGTTCATCACATCACAGGAGGGTTGACCCTGCCCTGCCCGGCTGTACTTTGACTTTGCATGGAGAGTAGTCTCCCTCGTCGCCAAAGTCACATTCAGTGTGTCATTTCAGTTCTGGGGAAGGTGCAGCACCTCGTTCACTTGGTTTGGTTTGCAATCACACTGCACCAAGTCAGGAGGACCAAAGCCTCTCAAATGTTGATTAACCTGACCTCCTGCCACGAGTAGGGGCTGTAGCTACAGTCTTTGTTTCCACCATTCAGTCTATTTCTGCATTATGACCAGGAAATACAAAACTGGCTTTGAATTAGAACAATGTTTAGCTCCAAGCAGTTGGAAGTATTCTGTGCCATAAAATACAGATGAAGCAGCATCTAGGCTGCATTGAGTGGCACTTACATTTTGACTAGAGCAGTAAATGCTCCACAAGAATTTGTAGATGTTAACCTGTAAAGAGAAATGGATGCCTGTGGTGCTAGCAATGGTTAAATTGGTTTAGTTGTTCTGAAAAAATTCTAAATGGATTTTGATGATGGGATGTTGGTTTTACATAGTTTCCTTAACAGCATGGCTAACATCATCAAAAATGCCTTGGAGACATTTTGGCTGTGGAGCACTTTAAAATCAGAAGTTTGATTGAGCATGAGTGTTTTATGACTCCTCCAAAGTAAATTAATTTATCCTTTTAATTATGCATGACAGACATAGATTAACTTTTACGGTCAACAGCTGGCTTGCTTCACGAGAGATACAGCATCTCTGTGGCTCTCTAAGCTTGGATGATTGGTTGTTCTGTCCCTGACACTGAGAATAAATCCTTTTTCTCACAAAACTGGGCTGATTGCATCCAGAGCCTTTTTTTTGGACCAAATGTACCACCACAGGTACCATAGTTTCTTCATTAAAATAATTTGTTCCAAGATATTCTTTATTATGTAGCATCTGAACACAGATTTTTGCAGGTAACTATGGGCTCCACCAGTCAGAAAGCCTCTGTGACACTAAAGGAATGTGGGTAGTGTGATTCTTGACCCTGAGGTTGTGATCAGACAAAATGTCTCTTACAGAAGGTTATTTTTTTGTCCTAAGTAGAAGCATAAGTTGGATAGCTCAGGTAGCTCGTTGTTAGGTTGCCTTTAATGGCTCTAATAATATGGCCAATAATTCAATCTACAGAGGCAACAGACTGTATGATAGTCAGAGGACAGTCTGTGATGTTATAAAAGCATTGTTTTCTCAATTCAAATGTGAATGCACCCCCCAAAACTCTGGTGTTTATTTGCTCTCCAACGACAATCACTGATATTTCAAGTCAGATAATGATAATCAAATAAACCAAATAAATGCATTAAAAGGGTGAATAAATGATTGAAAAACCAAACATACCTCAAGAGGCTTTTCTGCACACATGCTGGTGTTACCACTGGGTAGCTTATTAATCTCACAGCAGCAATGAACTTTCATTTTAAATATCAGTTTTTATTAGTCTTCTTTTGTGTCTTCAGAGAGCAGGGTAGACTCTGTGTCCTCATATGCATTATGAATGAGAAGGAGCCTTGTACAGTATGCCTGAGATAGAGCTCAGATAGTAGTTGTTTAAAGTGCATCTGTGGCTGTCTGTTTTGGCATTTCCTTGTTTATGATGTGTCCTTTCACGGTCATTTGTGCAAATTAGTCTTTGTAGGTCAGTCTTACTTGTTATACATGATTTAAATGAAGAAAACTATCCCAGTCACAGAACAGTAAAAATGGTTCAAGACTCATTGCATCAGTTTAAAAGATTTAATCAACATTTGTTGTAAATGATTAACTACTGGAAACTTTTTTTTTTTAATCAAACATAATTTTTGTTTCTTTAGAACATGTGAAAATGCAGTTAAGATTTCTGGGTGGAGTGTATATGTTGTCATATTTTACATACAATTTTAGCATGTGAGTAGTAGCAGCTTGCAATGATTTTGAACATGTAGTATGCAGTATTCAAAGATTAGCAAAATGGCAATGGCAAAAAACTCATGAAACAAGAAAACTAACAATGTGAATCGGACAAGTTTAATTCACACATTGGTGCCCGGGGTCAAAATAGTAGACAGCCACAGGGTGTATCTGTGGTAGCAACCATAGCAATATAAGCATTATCGTGGATTCTGTTACATTTTTCGGCAATAACGTGATTTAACTCAGTAAACTTGCATCTTTCAAGTTGTTACTTGGATGTTACACTCAACTCATTTGTGTGGTAAAAATCATGAAAAATCAAAATAACTTTTATGACATTTTTTGGCCATTAATGAATGCAATTTTTTGCAATGCTAGCCATTAGCTGAGTTACTGTTTACTTATGTATGCATGACCAAAAACAGTAATCAGATACATTATTGTATTTTGTAGGGAAAGCACATACATTTATTTGCATAATGAGAAGAAACTTAATTATTTTATGTGTTTGTCTAGTTTTTTTTATCAAGTCGATGTTGTTGCCCCGATCAAAACGTTAGCCCAGTAGGTGGCAAAGTGGATGGGTGAGCAAGTCATGCCACATTTCAATGGTTGTAATAAAAGACAGGATAGAAAATAACAGTTGGAAAAAGCTGAAAAGCTCCCTAAATTACATGCTTTTTCATTAAATTTTTACTGAGTGCCGAGTAAATGAAAGACAAGTCAACATTTTTTTAACATGTTGACTGAGAAGTAGACAAAGTCAATGTCTCTGTTTGACAATAAGCCAGCCAATTAGTATTTAGAATAAGCTAAAAATAGCCTAGTTTTTGGGCCTCATTTTGGCTTTCCCTGAACAGAAAGTTAGATCATTTTTTAAATTTATTGTCTTTTTTGCAGGCCTCATTAATCAGAGTCAGATTTGCAGTCAGCAAGATAAAATCAACTCGGTGAGTACAAGCCTTTTTTCTGAAATGTTTACGGGTTTCTCTTGGCTACTACTGCTGTTTTAACGGTTGTTATCTAGACCGGGGCGATGGAGAAGTTGTTTTATTAAAGGTGTATGTAAATGTCTATCGGCCTCACAGTAGAATACACAGCTCTTCTACTTTCAGCTGTTGTCGTGTTTATGAATGTCAGATGCTGCAGCGATATCCATAGCTCCAAGAGCAAAAGCCAACATAACACATTAAAATTTAAAAACCCAACACATGGTTGGTTTCATGCATATAGAGCTATACATGCACCTGACTGTGTATGCATACTTTGCGTGGGTATGTGTGCATGTCTACCTCCTGAATAAAGAGCCTAAGTGACAGCCTTACATCACTGGTAACAGGCAGTAAGATGGAGCTGTGGTGGGGCCTTAACTCTCCTGCTTTGGGTTGCACCAGCTTTGTGTAAGTTCATACCTAGGCTATTTTAAACTGAAGCTCTCACCTTAAGTTTGAGGTGTTGCAGTACTTGAGATAGTTTACACTACATTTGACTGGCTTTGCTTTAGTTAACAAAGTGCAGTGTGAAATAAAACAAGTTGCAAATTGACAGTTGCTATTTTACTCTGACTGCTGAGAGGGGCTATAAACTGTGGTTATTACCTAATCATAATACGTTGACAATATTTTTATACAATTTGGTTGCAGTATTAAAGGATAAGTTCGGTTTCTACAGCTTTCACATTGTTTATATTTTATTATTACAGTCTGTGTCGCTCCAGACATGTCTTTGTGACTGTGCTGACCTCTGAACTGAAGAAGAAGAACCTTAGCCTTCGCGCATGCGCAGTACGGCTCATTGTTTCAGGGGAAGACTGCCGGCTACACAACGACTTTCTTCTTCCAGTTTTGTGCAAAATGGACAAATATCTATCGGATGAAGATGTTGTGGAGGAGAACTTTGAATATGATGGGTATCCTTACAGTTTCGAGCCAGAGTATACAGATGAGGAGCTCATCTAAAGGAGGACGCAGAGGCAAAGAGAAGAACAGCTCTCCAGAGGGCAGTCTTCAGTTCAGAGGTCAGCACAGTCACAAAACATGTCTGGAGCGACCCCGGACTGTCTTGGAGGAGTAGCGTGAGCGGACCATGATGAAATATTGGTGAAACTAATAAGTTTTTGGACGATGAATGCAGTTTTAGGAGCGGCGCTATACATGCCCCGTGTGCTACCATTATACGGATGTCCGCCGCTTGATTTTGGATCTAAATATCTCCTGAAGCACTGTTTGGATCAGGAAAGCCTTCTGGGTGAGTATATTGTTCTACTTCATTCTATAAACAATGTGAAAGCTGTAGAAACCAAACTTATCCTTTAACGAGTGGCAGTTACCCAAAGCTATATCCAGCTGTTTTAGTCAGTGGTGCATTCCATTCACCTATTTCAGCGGCTGCACTGAATAAATCAATAAGTCATTTTCACTGAATGGGTAAATGAATTTAAAACTTCATATCTGAAACAATATTTTACTCAGTTCAAATGTTGTGCTCTGCTGGTTAAGATGAACATTTCAACTATGGCTGGGCAATTAATCGAAAAATAATCTAAATTGACATTTAGACCCTATAATCTTAGTAATTTTACTCATGACAATTATTTGGAATATTTTCAATCTGTAAGACCGTGCCCCCTTCATATAGTCTGCGTTCACTTTTGCCGTAATTTGTTCCAGTATAGCATAAAATAATCATTCACTAATCGTAATCGAGGTAAGACCTTCAATTAATCGTGATATTGAGATTAGGTAATATTGCCCTGTCCTACTTTCAACTCAATGGTACAACCAAACAAGGACACGTGAAGTTATAACTAAACTAAGCAAAGGGTTTGCCAGTGTGGACCATAAAATAAAATTTATGCAAAGCTGGTGCAAAAGGCAACTGGAAAACAGTTACACTACTGGAGATTGACAGTCCAGTCTGCTGTACCCTGCATCACACAAAGTTATGTAAAATTTATTGTCTTGATACAATCATATGATGTTAAAAAACACTACTTTTATGTTACGAACCAATACAAATGTCTGTCTACACCATAGCTATTTTTTAATAAGGTTTGATGATTATTTCTTCCAAAATGTGCCATTTTAAAATGGAAGAATCGTCTACTCTTGTATCTAGCCCAACATGAGCGTTACTTAAGTTTGTTTGGTCATTGGCACTTGCACATTTTTATTTTTCTACACATGAGTATGCCACATTAGACAGGCCCACCAACTTACAATCAGTTGTTCTTGCAATGCATTTTGAGGGGGAGCATATGTTTTGATAATTGTTTAAAGTGATTCCAGCCCAGATTAAACTAGTATAACATTAAAGGTTTTACAAAATAATTTAAAAAAATATGTTTTAGTACTCCCAAAGAAAAAAGAAGCACATTGTTTGGAGATACATTATTTACTTTTACATTTAAACTATGAATTCATGGGTTGTCTAAATAATTTGTGTTGCATCTCCTTGAGTATGTTCCAGCAAAACTCTCAAGTTTGACTGTTTTGAGACAGTAAAAGCTATAAGTCAAAGTAGAGAGTGAATGCATACTACAAGCTGAAAGCTTAAATAGCTACAGCAAGCCCAGAGGGAAGAAGCTGTCAGTCAGCGTTTCTGTACTGCAGAAACTAAGACACTCTTTGTAAAAGAGCCTGAAAGATTTTGTAACACTCTTTTTGGTGTGTAATCCCTCTGTCACAACAGTTTGTAGTTATTTCGCCAAGGCCATGCTAGGTAAAGAGGTGAGAGGCTTTTTTATGTTGCCCTAAACAGGGGATGGCTAATTCCTGGATGCAGAAGGCAATGATCCAGGTTCAGTGCTGGGGATATTTAGACTTCTGCATCAGTAATAAAAAAAAATGTTTCACATAGTTGGATGAAAAATCAGACCTAATATTAAGTTCAAATTCTAAAATTCCATCTCCAAATATTTATTTTGAATGTGCACATTTGACTGTGTGAACTGTTAATGTTCTTCTTAGCTGAGGGGCTGGATCTTTTGAGTTTGGCCACTTAGCCATTTTTAGATATGTAGATGTGTCCCTGAGAAAAGTGGCAAAATCTGCTTTTTCTGTGAAAGGATATATCTGTGTCTTTGATCTTGTTTTTTTTCTTTAAATTTGATCTAACATGCATATTTTTTCATTTATTATGTCTTACTGGTTAGTGAGTATTAGGAGTACAGTTTAAGATTTGTTTTAAGTCAAGTGATGGTGGGTCCTGAGTGTGTACCAGTCCAGAATCACTGATCTATCACTTGAACGCCATCACCTGGAACAAAGAGGTCACATGTTAGATCATTAAGGGTTATCTGCTTGCAAATGACTGGAATTACCATTAACAGCTTGCACAGGTCTCAGATAATTACTCTTATCAATAATTCATGTTTAATGCTATTTGCCTCATTTCCTCTGCCTTTGCACTTTTACAGTACACTGGGTCAGGCCCAGCACAGTTATACACACAGAGACAATGTTCTGAGACCATGGCATGAAAACTCAGTTGACCCTTATTAAGGCCTCTCCTTCATAAGTTACTGTTTCTACGTTAGAGAAAAGCTGATGTTGGCAGGCTTCTTCCCATTAAAAACTGCTTTTGCCAAGTCAACCACACTCTCTGATACAGGTATGCAATCCCATCTGAGATGTCATTTGGGAGTATGTTTGGAAACAATGAAATGCTGAGCATTGCAAATAAAACTCTTTTTTTTAAATTGTGGCAACTGTGAAAAAATGTTTCAGAGCTATTGCTGCTGTGCTCCTGAGGCCATTTGGGATGATATCTCTGCCTGACTGACAGTTGAGTGCAGCTGGTCATCCTGGATGACGTCATGCAGGATGACATCATCCAGGATGAGATCATCAAAAATGTCGTCACGCTTCTGTCTTTGATCTACCAGCAGATGATGAGACTAAAGGAGGAGCAATAGAATGTCTCATACTCAGCCATTATAAAGACTGAGGCTGCTGACAGAAACACATATCTGTCTAACTTAGAGCAGTTTAAAGGGATGAAAAGGGATGAAACCCTCAAAATGGAGGTCAACGGGGCATGAGGGACCTGCGACAGAGGGAGGACCCGTCCAATGCTGCTTGCAGCTTTAATTTTTTGATTACTTCCTCACACCCCACCTGTATATTTGTCCAAGAATATAGTAAAAGAGATGATTATGATGATGATACTGAAGTGCAGCTGTGCCAATCAGACTCAAAGCAGTTTATTACACCTACTAATGTTGTTCCCTTCAGTCTGGGTTCTTGTTTGTGTTGTGCTTACTCTCAGATGTTTGCCATTTGAACATAAGCCTCTGTTAAATGAAATTGTAGCATTATAGTGTTGTAACGTGTTTCATCTTTGATTTGAGGTATGAACTTTCAGTACAGTGAACACTGATTATCCATCACCGATACGCTTCCAAAGATGGCTTCTGTAACCAAGCTGGTGTCACTGACACCTTGTTAGGTTCTTTTTACTGCCTATGTTAGCCATGTGTATTTAGTGATTATTTGGTCCATCAGTGTTGAAAAATGAAGTCCATGCAGGTATGTAAAAAACTGCAATTCTTTTGGTGCCCACTTGAGGCTGACTGAAGCACTCCAAGGCACGTACATCATCTATGCTCGGAAGACTTTTTTTCCCCCAGCAGATATACATGTAATTGCCACTTGGTTGAATAGACACTAAGGTCTGAATAGTTTATGTATGTATGGCCTCCCACTGTGCAAGGGGTATTTCTGTCTATAGCTCACCTGTTTTGATTTGATGAATGTTTTAAAGTTATGCATAGTTTATAGCATGGTTTATCACAAGTCCTGCAGTATTGCTAATTGTCTGACAGCTATACAGCCTCTATATCAGATAATAGGTTGATTGATCTTTAAGACAGCATCTTAAGTACTGAACTTGTGAAATGGTTTCCAAGGCCTCAGTGGTCTTCTGAAAGCTGACTACACTCTTACTCCATACAGCATTTTCTATGCACTAATAGTAATGCTTGTGACTCTTTCTGCCACTATCACATTACTCGATTCAAATAATTTTAAAAGACACAAATATATAAGCACAAAGAGGTTTATTGACATCTTGAAGTTAAATATTTGAGTGGACCTTAAGGCAAGATGGGTAAAAAATGAATTCTGACATCTGGGACCAGCTTTAATGTTGAAACAGAGTGAAGTACTTTCCCCCTAACAAAGTTCTCTGCTCCACTCTTACCGATGATAAACCAAATCGGAAGTCCGACATTATTAAGAGATGGCATCAGGGGCTTATTACAATCTTTTTGGGTAGCATACATGTCAAAGTTTGATTTCATAGAAAGATGTTAAAATCATTCAAATTTTGCTTGAGTCAGAGCTCACACAGTAAAATGACTGAAAGCTTTGGTGTTGAAGGTAATTTTTTGGTATGTCAGTGCTTGCTTGAAACCAAAAAGACTTAGCAGATGATAGAGGACACTATGACATTTCAAATGTAGTATTTCTTTAAAATTATTCCACAATGCCAATGTTGAAAATACCTGCAAAGATGAATTAAGGATGGAATAAGGGGCATGTTACTTAAAGGTGTAGTCAGTGATGTGGGAGAAAACGAGTGGAGAGGTTGTTGATAAACGAATTTAGACCCGCCCCCCAGAAGCTGATGGACGTGCATCGTCATGGAAACGGCCGTAGAAACTGCGTAGCTGACCAACGTAGCTAAGGTAACCTGGGCTCGTCAGACAACTCGACAGCAATTATTGATAACATCACAACAACAGTACATTTTGGCAGATTAGACAATAAGATGATGGCCCGACGGCTGTTACTGTTATGTGAAGCACCACAAAGCTAATGTTGCTTACCTGTCCGGCAGAAAGACGGCGACATTCATTTTCAGGTCTGTCAATTAGTGGAGTTCCCTCCACCGTCAGAAAGCAGCACCAATGTTGACCCGGGTCTTCGCTCTTCCATGGTCATAGCCCTTCTTTTTCACTTTTCACCCCGCTGAACTTTTTCTTTTGGGCTGTTTTTCAACCATTGCTAGTGCACCTATTGTATCTCTCTCTTACGCTAACTGCGCACGCTACGCATCCTACGACCCCCCTTCCCCCCTCTGTCTGATCTGCGCATGATTGTCACCTGGAAGTTGGGGGTGTACAATGTTTTGGTAACTGGGCCCGAGCCACAGTATTTAACTGCTGAAATTCAGAGCCAAGGCTGTGTATTGCAACCGGACTTTTTTTCAACATGCTGTCAGTGGTGACATCTTGTGGATGGAGAGGAGAAATATGGTGAATTTGACAAATAGTGCATTAGATTAGAAGATTAGAAGATCGCTGACTACACCTTTAAAAGCCAACCACCTGCTAGATTTGGTTAATCAAAATATTGATTTATCTACTCTAGCAAAATCACTATCTTAACAACATTTTCCTTTTTAATTTTGTTTTCACCACTAATTTCTAACCAAAAGATAGAAACAGATCCAAATCGTATCACTACTGCTTAATAAAATGCCTACTGTGAATATTTCAATTCTATTTCCCAGGTACTGTCAGGTGAATCCAGTCTCAGTAAAAAAAAAAAGTGAATTATCTGTGTGTAAAAATGTTGGGCCACATGAAAACACATGCACACACACTAACACACACACACAGATATGGGCCAGAATATAAAAAGGACTTCCTCCAGACACACAAACAATGACTGTCTGTGTTTCAGTGTGTGTACTCTGGTCCTGACTCTACAGTATCTGCATCATTCATGTGGTGTTTCATTCCACTTGGACTGAGATTAAGGTATGACCCAGATTTTTAACATGCACCGTCTGTCCATTGTTTACGTCTGTGCACAGAAAATGTCCACACATTTTCTTTCCATTAAATTTTAATGTGTTTCCTACAAACCGGTGTGCCATGGTCAAATGTCTCATAGAAAAACATATAGAGTGAAATAATTTCAAAGGTAAAAATATGAAAAATACTGCTGTTAAAACTGATTCTTGATACTGCAGAGATTGTAAAATGAATTTTGATACTTCCACTTTCTGAAATCCTTTGAACTTTTGAATAACGCTCTAAATATTGTGTCTTTTTGTAGAGTAGACAAGCAGCCTCTGGCACAAACCTCAGAGAGAGGTCAAGGTAAATATAAAATTGGAAAGATGAAATATTTAGAGGTTTTGGGCCTGAAATTGTGTGAGCACAGTTCACGTTCAAAGCTTTGAGGGAATTGAAATCAGCTTTTTCAAAGAGAAAAGCTCCATATTTGCCTCAAACTTTATTTACTCAAAGACTGCTTTGATTTATCAGACGTTTTTTTCCGTTTCTTTTTTTTGTTTTGTTTTGTTTTTTGTGAATTCGATCTTTGCTCTGTTGCAACTATGCTAATATTTATTGTCTTTGTCTTTTTCCATTACCACTGCTTTTCCGTGTAGTTTTTACTAGTTTTCTGTCACCCTAAAATAGATGTGCCACAGTCAAGTATTCACTAAATCAGAACATTTTCATACATTGTGGTTCTTTATAAACTTTCTACCTAATTTTTTAATGGAGTTGAAATAAATGACAAGACATAGTCTTGAGCTGAAGCTGCTTCTTGGGTCACACGTTTATATCTTGTGTGCTTGAGCCATTAAACCGCATTCACAGAAAAGTCATACAGGTCACTCTAACCCATTCGCACTTGCATTCTCTCACTTATGGTTAGGGTCTTTTTGTGAGTTGTCCATCAGTGTTAGCTGACTCATCTACTCTTTCATACTCATTTACGTGCCACTGCACACGACAACATTTCACAGCCAAAGCTGAGCTCAGACTAATGACCAACTGATTGATATTGGAGTAAATTTACGGACATATGCTTCACTCACATGCTGACATTTTAGCCAAATTTTGCTGTTGTTTAGGGAAACGTTGGCTATGTTGTATTAAGTTAATGCTAGATGGGCAATGCTGATGTTTGTTGAGCAGTCTGACAAATTTTACCCATGCTTAAACATTTCCCAGGTTTGACCCAACACGCTAACAGCATTCAGAGTTGACCTTTGCTAAGCTTTGCTACCCTCAATTATTGTGGCATTCATCTTTGGTGGCGAATGTTGGAGCCTACCTCATTGTAAGTGCAATGTACATCAGCTATGTCAGCACCGGCTGCTTTCTTCACAGGACTAGCTATGTTAGGAAAAAGTTACCCTTGGCTGAGTCCACTACCCATGCATTTCGTGTAAGTTGGCAGATGTTTAAGTTCTGACTACATTTGGTCAGAGAGCTAGCAGGAAACATCTCACTCCACCAGCAGTATTTCTCTACTGAAGACCTGCATTGAACACAGCAAAATTGACCCTGAGAAAGTGCTTTACCAAATTTTTCCGATTACTCTACACTGGTCAGTGTCAGCTGTTATATGGTTAAGTGACATAAGACACTGATGCCCCTATCATTGAATATGAACAGTCATAAAGTGACTCCTTCCATGTGGTTCCTGAAGCTGTCTTTTAAAGTCAAGGCCCTGTTATATTCTATTCCCAAAAGAAAGAAAAGAAGAATAAAGGTTAAAATTTAAGAGATAAGGTACCTTTCACTGGTTAGAAAGGTACTGATGAAATAATCAAATTGTACCATGAACTCATGCAAGTGGGTTCGTGATAAAATTGAGGTGTCATTTTTTGAGAAAATGAATTCCCCTTTAATGGGGTTACTGGTATCAGTTTGTAACAGTTGAAGAGGGTAGGTTGTTCAGTTGTGCCCCATTTGTGTGTATACATCTAATTGAAAGCCCAATAATACTCAACTTTATAACTCATTGAAAGTTCATAACTCATTTGGAAATCACATTGGGATTCTTGTGTTATGTTGGTGGGAATAAAGGCTGACGAAAACTGCCATTTTAGTTTTGTTTTCTTCACCATGCCATACTGCAGTTCATAGTTCAGCTGTATGTCTTCAGAGTCTCTGTCTTAAGTCTATTACTATTTAATACCTCCACGAATGAGGTCATGCTTATGCCAGTGTTTTTCTGCCTGTTAGTGAGATAACTTCAAATAAGTTGTAAATTAATTTGATGAAATTTTCCATGAATGCCAGACACTGCACAAAGAAGGACTGATTAGATGTGGGTGTTTAGCTGAATCCAGATGCAAATTCAGGGAATTTGTGAATTTTTTTTCCATAATAATTCCAAGGCGAAGGTTTGTGCTCTCATAGCATTTCTAGTTCATAAATACTTTGTCACATCTCCTCTCCTCCAACTCTTAAAGGTCTTAGTTTGCTCCTCTGGTAACACAAGTGCAACTTTGCCCTGCACCTGGATCTGCCTGATTCAATGTCTGTGACAAGATGGATCCAGCTTGCGAAGCTCCAATCTACAAGATTGTTTTCAGCCCAAAGTGGCACTTCCCACTCAAATCCTTTAGAGCACGAGGAGGTGAGAGACGAGCAAAGACAACAGCAGGAAGTAAAATTTGACCTGGACCACATTTCATCATTAAATGAAAGAAATGACAACCCTGAAGTTATTTCTTGATAGAAAGGATATTTTTGCTCCTCTTCTAACATGTTTTGGTGAGTGTTTGTGCTATGAAATGGCTCACATTTTGTACTTCATACTGTTGGAGAAGCACTGCCTGCAACATAATCTTGACTGGCCTGTAATGAATGTGATTGATGGAATTATGATCCTATCACCTGTTGGAATTGCTAAGGTTCTGCCCATTCTGAAACAAGTTGTTTGTGCCGTTGCTCAGGCGAACAAGTAAAATAAATTGAATTGTCCATCTGGTGTGTCAGGTTAACACAAATGATGCATCAAAAGTCTCTAAAATAATCTGTCATCTGTTCTTGGTTCAACTAAAAGTAGTTTCAGACATGCATAGTCAAGGATAAACTCAAAGCTCTTAAGTTGCTTAAAGGACCAAGGATCAAAGATAGCCTATAATCTAAGGACCAAATACCGAGGATACAATGGACCAGACTTTGAAGGAGTCTTACATAAGACACAGGACTAATGGAATGTTGAAATTGTTGCAGATGTTTAGTAATAACAGAGAAAAACAGACTTCAAAACAGATTGATAACTGTCGTAAGAAACTGAAGAGATTATAAACCTGAATACATTTCTGAAGGTGGTAGTGATGCTCTGGGGTTAATGCAAGCATTTGAGAAGAGTCCTAATGCTACGGCCACACTGGATGCGAATTCGCCTGGACGCGCGTCGAGATTACATACAAAGTCAATGCAAACACGTGTCTTGACGCAAATTCGCCCCGGGTGGCGCGTTGGACGCATTTGGCGCGGCGCGTCTGGAGCGTTGGACGCGTTTGGCGCGGCGCGTTTGGAGCGTCGAGCCGTTTTGACGCCCCAAACGCCTCGACGCTCGAGTTGAAAATATTGAACTTTTGACACCAGTTCGCGGCGCGCAGCTAATCAGCGGTGACATTCCCCCCCGCCGTCATTGATTTGATGATGTGTGACGCTCCGCGGCCCCCTGCTCCCACTCAAGCCCCTCTCAAAGATAGAGGAGAGGTTTATCGGCACTGTTTGCTATCATTCGGAGCTATACTATTCGGCGTGTATACTCTACAGAGACCGGAACAAAAGGAAGCAGGCTTGGGTGAAAGTCGTTGAGGAGACAGGTTTGACTTGATGATGTGTGACGCCCCGGCCTCCTGCTCCTGCTCAAACCCCCTCTCAAAGATGGAGGAGGGTTTATCTGCGCTGTTTGCTGTCATCCGGAGCTAAACTACTCGGTGTGTCCCCTCTACAGAGACTGGAACAAAAGGAGCAGGCTTGGGTGAAAGTCGCTGAGGAGACAGGTTTTGAAAGTAAGTTCTGTAAATATTCGTTTCCAGCTGGATTTGCCTGCACGGGTCATCACTGAGTCCGACCGGTCCGGCTCTCTACTGCGCCTGCGCCCGGACGCGCGTCGTCCCACAGCTTGTCAAAATGTCCAGCGTCCAGCTTCGGGCGTTAAGCGCGGCGCATCACAGGCTTTACGCGCGTTAAAATTCGCCAATTCGCGTCCGGTGTGGCCGTAGCATTAGAAAGAATTGATGAATATTACCGTACTTACTACAGTATAAACTCATTTTGTTGTTATGATAATTACATTTTTATTCAAGGCTAATGAGCTTTGACTTTAATTATTACGTTCTCATTATTTTTCCAACACTTAGTACCTGATCAGTATTGCTCATCATTTATGACTCTAAGTATGCATTAATTAAACAAAATCACAATCAGATGGTCATTAATTGCAGATCAAATTATTAGAAAAGTCATCAATCATTTAACACTGTGCTGATTAAAATGTTTTGTCAGGTTCACATTTTTTAGCAGACAGGATGTTTTTTATGCAAGTGCATTTGATTAGATAAGACACTATTATTTTTATGCTTTTGCAGAATTAAGCAGATGTTTGTAGGGAACGACAGCTGATTCAGCCATCACTGTTATCACAAACAGGTGTCTCAAAATGAAGCTGCAAATCGAGTGGCGTCTTTTATGCTTTAATATATATTTTCTCTTTCTGCTTCCTGTTTGACTTTGATGAAGTATTATTTTATTTACTTAGTCATTGAAAATCACAAAAAATGTAGTAAAATGTAAGAAAAAACATTTAGATACTAACAATATTTGTGCTTCTTGGAATATTCAGCAGAAATAATAAAATAATTTTGTTGATGCCCTACTGTAGTTATGTCTTTATTCTTTCACTAAGGCTACATTTTAAAAAGAATCAATCATTCTAAAAAGGGATTAAAAAAAAAAGTCAGTCAAAACATGAGGTATTTCCTATTGTTTCAAAAGGGAGAGAGGCCAGAAACAACTAATTTTGTCGAACCTAGTAGCAGTTACTAAGGAGGCTTGACAGAGGATTACTTCCTGGAAGGGGTGGGGCTTGACGACCTTCCACAGTAATGAATTTAAATAATTGCGATCATAACTTTACTGTACCACATAACATTTTGTGCTTGTTCTTTTGTCTTTTTTCAATCCACCATCATTTTAGGTATAAGTATTTTTGCTTGTTCTTGAATGTTCAGAATGATAGTGTTGATGCTTAATATTTTCATGCTGTAAGTGCAATAAAAACAGTGAATACATGTTTTATAATCATGACCCTAGTATCTATCAGAAACATTGTGGTTTTGATTTTTTGCCATAACTGAGCAGCCTTACGAGTAACAGTGAACCTTACATGTCTTCATGTACTGTTAACCTAGAACAAAGTTGCATGTCAGAGATGTATTGTTAGAGGGCATTTTGAAAGGATTTTGAGTACGTCTTCACCGTGTAGTTTCGCCTGAGTATGTCACAAGCAGCATGATCAGGCTGTCTGTGTTCTTGTTATAAAACTCCTGGATAAAGTGTTCACTAAATGTACTGTTCTACATGAAGAGCAAAGCTCATCACTGAGACAAAAAACTACTGATACCTGCTGTAAGGTCCTGTTTGTCAGCCTGTGTTTGTCCCTGTCAGAGAGGCTCAGCTGGCACAGACAGACTGTTAATCAGGGATATTACAGGCTGACGACCAGCCTCTGACAAGTGTTCCTCTGTGTGGCTGCAGTGCAGTTTTTCCACCAGGAAAGAGAGACAAAATGTTCCCCGTGCATTGTCTTCTTTGTTTTCTTCCCGCTGTAAAACAATTGCTGAGGGATTGAGGAGAGTAAACAATTTTTTTCTGGGTTGTAAGAAAAGAAAATGAAAGACAATGCGTGCGGAAAGAAAACAGCATCAGATGCCTGTCTGCATTATGAATTATAGATTATGCTCAGATTTTGATGTGCTGGCAGGAAAATAGGCAAGGTTGATTTTAATTCAGTGCATTTTGCTACATTAACCAGCAAGCACAATGAAATAAATTACATGTTGCTTTAAAACAGTATCTTTACTAGATACTTTTTTTTTTATAAAGAATAGCAAAGTGAGATTTAAATTATTTCTTGCAGATTAAGAAACTCATCAGTGGAGTATGGAACTGAATTCAGTTTAATTGTTTTTGTTGTTTACCCATTTTACATACTTCTGCTCTCTTGTTGACCTGCACACCATACTTATTTACTGTTAATTTATATACAATTAACTTGTAAATCCTTCACTTAGATGATTAACTCTCTTAGAGCATTACAATTCGTCTCAATTCAGACTTTACACCTAAAATAATTCACATGATATATGCCCATGATATGTGGGTAAAATAAGTGCTTGTATATATCAGAGTGATGGATTTAAAACAGTCTTGAGATAAATGCCCGAAATAAGGTTTTTGACGAGCACATGTGGTTGAGATTTTAATATTTCATTGTAAATAATAAAATACATCTGGTATTGCTTTTGAATTTAAAGCATTGCTTAAAACATAGTTGTGAGTTTCCAAAGAAAAGTTGCTATAAAAAAATGCTAATACATGCTATAAATATAGCCAGTGACTCAACTGCAAGCATTTCTGGACTTTTCAGGAGATGTTGGTAATGGCCCAAAATAGGGGTGGGCGATATGGCAAAAATATCATATCACGATATTTTAAAAATAAAATCACGATCACGATTTTATCACAATTCTTTTTTACGTTGATTTTTCTAGACTAATTTGCATGTTTTTGACCATTTTTTTTCCCTTTGTTTAACATATAAAACATGTAAAACCCTAAAAAGAAAAAGGAGACAATTAAAGCCAAAGAAACTTTCTAAACAGGTTTCAATTTAAATAGTGCAGTTTTTATAAAAATGTGCAATAAATGTAAACATTAAAGGTAATGAACAACAATATCAACATTATCTCTTAAACCGCAACAATTTAGAACAAATGTTATCTAACTGCAATGTTTGTAACCTGAGTGAATAATACAGCTGCTTTAGAACAGATTTTTGTTCAGACGTCTTCAAGCTTTTATCTCCTTTTCTCTTTCCACCATGGCTTCACGCTACATAAACAAACAGGAGATCCCACCATGCACTGCGCGTAATGTGTTACGATTGGCTAGTCGGGTGCACGTCAAAGTCTCGGTGCCCACGATCTGACGATCTTTCTGCTTTATGAGGTCATCCCCACGTTATAATTCTTAACGATTTAATATCGTCATATCGCACACCCCTATCCCATAATTATTTGATTTTGGTAATCATATCGACATGATTCTGAGTGCTAGGTGTGGGATTTCAGGGTCAAGGAATGATATTATGATATTATGATAATTTTATCATGTAACTATTGCATATAGATGTAACAGCAATATGTGAGGTAATAAAGTAGTTGCTTCTAAATAGAGCCACACAGTGTGTGAACTATTCCACAACATGATGACTGCACAACATGTTATCAAATGCAATTCAGCACAAAAATTGAGCAGCTCCAACACATATGGTTCAGTGCAGTTTTTTTTTTTTTGGTTTTCGATATTTGATTACACTACATTTAAAGCTGTGGTCTACGATTTGAAACCGCAGCCTGCCCCCCCTTCCCTCACCTCTCCCCCCCCGTGTTCCAAGATCCCGCCCCCAGCTCGTGTCGCCTCATATAAAAACAAGCCCCCTCGGACAGAGCTACGAGTGACTAGCACAATATATCAGCAGCAAACTCAATCAAAAACAGCTCAGCTCAACTGAAAGTATCAAACACGACAGACATCTCCCTTATAACACACAGCAGTAGCCATTTCAATTGGACCGGCGGCAATGCGGGTCTGGCGCCGCCAGAGCGGAGCAGAGTGTGGGGGAGGATTTATCTTTCTCAGCCTGTCCTCCCCAGCTCAGCTTACAGTGCAAACGATTAGCGGCTAACAGGCTAACCCGCTCCCCTGCAAGTTATTAGCCCGTGCAGGCACAAACTAACCAGAGTTATTCAGCAGACATCTCCCACTGTAGTAAACAAAGCCATTACCTGATCAACCAGGGGCGAACGGTCGATGCTGAAGGTCTGACGGCCGGCTGAGGCTATTCGTTAGCCGTTAGCCCGCTAACAGGCCTCAACCCGCGGGCAGAGCTCCGTTGGGCCCCGCGGGAGAGGGAGGCGGCTTCGGTCTCGGCGCTAGGCTTTTCCGGCTCCATGATAGTTCAGTAGCTAACGCTGCTAGCCGCTCACCGGAGGTAGAGGGGAGGAGACGGGACCATGACGCGCTACGCATGACGCTGCGTAGTGAGAGAGACAGGGGATTGGATGGACTCACGGACCAACTCACGGACCAATTAATAGTCGCAGGTTCTTAGGTTTGATTGGTCAGCTAGTATGCAGCTTTTCAGCGGATATACTGAATGGATTTTTTTCATTCTTTTTGGTCTTTATACTGTGTAGATAGGACCAGAGGACCATAACAGCCTTATAAACGGTGTTATTAATATGTACAAAGCTTCCAAATCGTAGACCATAGCTTTAAGACATAGAATCCCCACACTTCAATTGTGAGAAAAAGAAATGCATACAGGCCGGAATCTTTATTAAAGTTATCACTCTGGTAAGCAGATCATAAATTAGAAATACCCTAATTTTACTCATCATCCATGATTATGACAATACAACAAAACAAAACATAAAGGCAATGCATGGGAAAAACAATATTTTGCTAATATTTTTGAGACCCCCCAAAAAGTCCTGTTTTCAGGGGATTTCTTGTCTCGTTAATGGGACGCTGAGAGGAGGTTAATGATGGCTTTGTTCCCTCGCCAATTATGTTTAAGCCTCAGAAAGTCTTTACAAGTAGATTAATTCATTATGATTATCACAAACAGCAGAGTGTTTGAGTTTTATACTTTTTGATGGCTTACCTTCAAATGCTAATTAAAATAAATTCAACACTCATTTTTCTCTTATTCTTGTCACAGTCCTCTTCACAGATGACCTTAGGGTAAAACACTTGCATGACCAAACAAAAGTAAAGATAGCCCAAGGACATCAGTTCTTCATAAAGATCAGTGCTTGATCTGGTTAATAAATACAAACTGAATAGACCTCAATTTTTGATAACAGATTGAAAAGACTGCTGAGCAGCCTGAGAGTCTGGCGCTGCTGAATCTTCACTTGGCTTCTCTGAGGAAGAGGGACATCACCACTTGACTCATTTTCCCTCTCAGTATTGCCTCATTACACTTCGCTCTCTCCTTCCCCTCCTTCCAAACTACATATTTCTACTCTCACGCTTTCTTCTCCTGGCCTATTCCTCTTTAAATTCTCTCATTATCTTCTTCTTTACCTCCCATCAGGCCTCATGCTGGGCTGTGCTGAGGAGGTAAAGTGTTGGGTCCCATCTGGACTAGATTTAGCTAACATCTGTTAGCCAACTCTTCTCCTCCCGCTCTATCCCACTGTCTTTGTGCCTGGCCCTTATATCACCAAACAGACATGCAGGGCCATTAGACGCCCGCTGCTACACTCTTTTGGCAAGAAATTCCCCCACATGCTCTCTTTATTGGTTTCCTGCTTTTTCCTCACCCCCTGAATACATTTCACCGACCTGATTCTTCATTTTCTTCCCCTTTATGCCTCTTGTTTCCTCCCATATGTTCCTCCTCCCATTGCATAGAAGCGTCCCACAATGCTTGTCATCTCACCAATTTTAGCTGTATGCCTCACTCTTTCACATGCACACGCCAAATATAGCCTCCCTTGTGTTGATTAGTTGCATGACCTTGATGCCACAGAAACAATTACTGAGTCAGCGTCATGCTAATTATGTTTTTACAACAGTCCCTGGTGTGAATGTAGCTCGGATTTTCCTCCATATTCGCAGAGGGAGGCATTGTGATTGCTGTGTTTCTCTGGAATATTGTGAACTCATTTCTTTTTTATATCACCAAAGAGTAAACACTTTGTTCTAATAAATATGGTCTGTTTTAGCATTTCAATTGTCACTGCATCCAAAAATGTAAGAAAAAAAACATATTCCATCTAGAAAAACCTCCTTTAGTCAACGATGTAACAAGCCATATGTAACAACCTATCTTGTGAGAAATGACATATCACTAAAGGGATCTTAAAATGTACATCAGAAAATCACACCTCTATCCAAGGCTGCCCACAGTGGTTATAAAGGTTAGAGTTTCTGGTGCTTGGAGTTTTGATGGGGCAACACATGGTCCACTCTAAATTCAAGCAATGCTTCATCTCATTCTTCTTATGGCCATCAGTTATTAAACCTTGTTTCTGATCATTAATTATTAAAAGCATCAAAAGCACTTTTAACCATTGTTTGTACCAAAATGGAGGCCCCCCTTATTAAAGGTGCTATGAGGAGAATCCATTTCCGGTGACATAAAGACTCTGCCACCCATGAGCACGTGCAGCGACTGTCGTAAAGACGTGACCAGAGCCAAAGCGTGTGTTTGTTGTGATGCTAATAAATGCAGCTCGGACCTTCCTCAGAAGTCTGCATTGCTTTACAACTTCTTTTTTCAACAACTTACAGGATGCAAAGCAACAAGATAATGTATCTCTTTTTAGTTACGTAGCTGTAGTTTTTGATGTGTGACAACAAGCAATTTTTGGAAAACTTAGTATCGTAGTTTTGTAGCCGGCTATAGATCGCTACTTACAGCCCGGTGCTCTAAGACGTGTCCGAATGATATAAATTTGCTCTAGTTTTAATTGTCTTGTTCCTGAAGTTGAGTATCCAGGCCAGTCCAGCCCTGTCCGACCTGACCATGAAGCTAAGGAATAGCATTTATAGATAACCTATTTTGATGCTATAAAACTCATCTTAAAGTGTGTATTTTGATCAGGCATATATCTAAAGTGAGACTTTTTTGTAATTACTTAAAAACTCCTTATAGCATCTTTAAAATTTGTCTGTATTGCTATTTGTTTTAGTGGACTTATAAAAGTTTGCTCTTAGGTTGGTATATTATTGTGTAGTGCAGAGCTAAAACTTTTCCAGCAAGATCCAAAACTGATTGGAATCAGGCCCAGGGCACAAATTATCACCTACGCTTCTGTTCTGACATTTTTGTATTGATATCATCAAATCTTATCCTTGGCTAATTTATGGCATGCTATGAGATAGGTTGAAAAAGTTTACACGTGAAATGAAACATGTTAGCAGATCCAACAGATAGAACCAAAAGCTTAAAATGTCATCTTGTCCCACCTATTAAATGACAACATGGCTAGCTCAGCATCTTACTTGTAGCCTGTTATTTTGTGAAGCTTTCACTGTCTAGAAAAATCCTGTTTGATATTTACTCTAGTCCAACTTCTCCCTCCAATACTCTCTTTTCTTTACCTCTTCTCTTGGCTAACTGACCTGCTTTCATGTGAACTTGTGACATAGGACAGTGCACACCCCTCATAAGATGACAGTTGATTCCTACCAAAGTTATAAAATGTTATACAATGCGAGGTGTAATGCACTCTGAACCATTGAGATTGACACCATTCTCATTGTTTGAAGTCCTCTTACTTTTGGATTGCATCTGAAATGTCTTTTTCGATATTGAGACATTGCATATTGCTGCTTTAAACAAGAACAAGGGGTTCAAATAACAGCTCAGAATGATGTTTAAAAATTTGCTCAGTGGCGCAGATGCCCTGATTAGAAGGACAAAATATATACACAATAATTGAAAAAAAAAACTACTTATGGGGAATATATACGTGAAATGTATATTTTGATATGTAGTCAGTCAGTTGAAGAAGTCTACATCAGCAGGGACTTTGGACAAACATGTACACAGCAAAATCTGCATTGACAAATTACCACTGTCAGAATTAATATCAACATTTTTAAGAGTATAAATAGGTCCACACCACTAAGTGCTGTTTTCACTCTTTTTGGAAAGTTGGTGCTTTTAGTTGTTCACGATTTTGAACTTTGTAACACTTAACAGTATTAAATTGATCAACAATTACTATTAGGAATTCACTCTTTCAAAATATTCTTTCAACAAATTAAGTGTTATCTCCACATTAACACAGCAAATTGTAAAAATTAGTATGTTTATTTATATTATTAATGGGGAAAATTAGCTTAATTAAGGATACCATGTTTAACTGAAACATAAACATTAAAAAAAGAACAGCACTGCAGTTTTTATGGCATGGGTTTGTGGCACTGTTGGACTCTCCAAGTGTCAGAGGCTCAAAGTCGAAGATTTACATGTACAGATTTGTGTTACTGAAACATTATTTTTACACTTGTTTTTAAGACCCACTCCTTTTAGCTGAAAACAAATTTTCAGGTATGACCGTCCAGGGTTTAAGTAAAATCTGCATTTGCTAAAAATGTACCTACACCAACATTTTAACTCTTCTCAATTTACTGTGTACAAACAATACAATATTTACAACAACCATTTTGCATAAGACTTCCAGAAACTAAAAAAACACACTTTGGCACTTTTTTAGGCCATCTTGTTCCTTTAGTTGTCTTCTTTTTCCAGATCGTTCATTTCCTATATATATGTAGAGATATTGTCCTTTTGGTCTTCTGATTGACTTTCTGCCAGAAAGCAGACAATCTCCCCTGGGAGACTGGGAATCCCATACCTGGTAGGCCAGTTAAGAGATGCCAGATGTAACATGAAGCAGCCTACATCCTGAAAAAGGGATAACGCTTCATAGCTTGATTTATTACACTCAATACCATGGAAAACCAATTTTGCTCTTTTCAAGTCCCTGGTCAGGCATGTTGAGCATGCCTCACATGTGACATCCCACACAAACACAGATCCTGTCCCTTCAAAACAACAAGGAACAGACGTGGGCATTAATCAGACACCTGCTACAGATAAATGCTCCACCCGTTCCAGCCTCCTTCCTTTGGAAATGTGATTAAAGAGCAAACCCTGAGGCAGAGGATAGAGGAACAGGTCTGTGAACATGCAGACTTCTGACGTCCACAGATTGCACTACTATATAGATTTACTTAACAGGATAAATCCATATCCAATGAATAAAAGGGATAAGATCGAGCTCTGAGTGTATGCACAGCAGCAGCCATAACAATGCTATTAGAGCGTCGAGAGATGAGGCAGTGTGGTGTTAGACATAAGAAGAGGTGGTCTGTTTCTGTTTGTGCTCGTGTGTTTGAATGTGAGGCAGGTTTAATGAAATATGAAACACCATTCTCCACCAATGCTGAAAAGTGAAACTGAAAGTTTATTATTTCTGCCAATGAAATGATGTTTTTCCTGGCATTTGTCCATTTTTCTATCTTTCTTTGAGCAAGCTAACTCAAAGATTTTAATGTATTTTGATGACACTATCAGACCGGTATGTCCGAGAATAATGGTCGACAGATTTGAAACCAGGAAAATTCTTAAGGAATTGTTAAGATCGTGAGATAGGACAGTTTTCAGCATATTTTCCAATAACTCTGAATGCGTTTGATAGATTTGATAATATTTTCAGGTAACCTTGGTCATGGAGCAAGGGAGAAGTATTTTAGATTTTGGTGGTGTTGCAGATTGCAGATTCAAGAACTTTTTACAAGATTTTGTTAACATTGGGCAATTGGACGGTTCACCACATTCCAGTTTTAATTTGGCTAACAGTGTCCTTGGTTAGGGTTTGTGCTGTGTTATCACATCTAGTTTGTGATTGTCAGTCCACATCATTTGGTACCAGTTGCCTTTATTGTGTGTGAGGTGTTTATAAAAAACACCAACGTTTCTTGTCACAGGGCTCTGCCAACTTAAAAGCAATTTACAAAGTATGGAAAGTATAACACATAAAGTCACAGTTAATTTACACGCTCATTACTGTAAGTCATCAGAAGACACACAAGAGAAGGAGTGGAAGAGATCTGCTATGGACATAAATAAAGAGATAAAATACCTATGTCTGCCATTTAGGCGAGGGGTCAAGAGTTCATAATTGGTTTTGTCTTTAAAACAAAATAATAAAGCTGCCTCTCCCAAAATGTGTAACCTGACAAACTACATGGACTATGAAATACATCAATTGGATATATTCCTGTAGTCTTTCTGGGCAACATCCCATATAAAGTGAATAGTAAGGGAAACACCTTTAAAGGAGATATATCATGCTGATGCATGATTTAATACTTACATATAATATAATAAATTTGAAGCAAGACCTTACACCCCCTTAATTTTCAAAAAATGAGATATTGTATTTTTTCTGATATCCTAGAACAAGATTTGATGCCTCTGAAAATAGGTCATTGCGAGACGACACGAGGTACATTTCTTTTATTGGAGTAATCTGATAAAACAGCTCCTCCTCTGTGATGTCCGTTAGCCACAAAACCGTCACTGAGGAACACATCCACCCAGCAGCAGTGTATAGCTCCCTAGCTCACACTCACTCATTACCAGCTCTGGCCTGTAGGGGGACTCAATATGCGGTCGCTGCTTTGAGCCTGCTGGAAAATACAGTAGAAGAAGAACAGGCTGGCTTAACCCTCTCGGCAGCTCTGACAGAACTGACCAATCAGAGCACAAAGGGCTGTGACGTTGCGAGGTAACTGTAGGTCAGTCTGAGAACCGAGCGTTTCAACGAGAGCTTGATAATGGCCTAAAATGAGGATTTTGAGAACGCTATTGTGGGGCAATGAAGGCACTAAATGACTTGTACTGAGGGCAGAAATGCTTTACAGGCATCCTAGTCTGGCATAGTGAAAAGGAGAAACAAGCATGATATGTCTCCTTTAAAGAAAAACTAGAAAGTAATTGACCTAATGTTTTGTCTGTCAGGCCAGCCAGAGGCTTATGGGCACTTGTACAACACCACAGTCACAGTTAAAGCCTCTTTGTCCTCCAAAGAAACTGAAGTGCCCCATCCTTCTTTGACTGGGAACTATCGTTCCAGATTGAAGCTTTTACAGGATAGATCTGCCTGTTGGCAAACATGGAATCTGGCAAATCAAACTGCATTGCAAGGCTACAGGACAAGTTTGGATCCTGAACCAAAATGGCTGCAAGCTGGTTTGTATTGCTCCTCTGACTGGCAGGACTAAAATTAAATTATTGTGGCTTTATTAACATTCCCTGAAAATTTCATCCAAATCCAACTTCTTTATATTATCTATCTCACAGACGGACAGACAAACAAACCGACAAATGTTGCCAATACATGAACCCGAGCATACACAAACAAGGCAAAGAAAGTTTTTCTATGCAATTTATGTATTTTAGAGTGTGATACTGAACAAGGAGCTTAAGGAACTTTACCAGAAAACATGCATGTACACCATTAAGTAAATGACATGTCTACTAATCATGTCGCTGCAGAAATCACCACAGCTCTTCCTGACTCAGCTGCTCTTCATGGTACAGAAGCTGTACACCTGTGAGAGGCATATGACCTTCACGTCTGGGTTTTTTTCAATTATTTTAATTAATTGATAATTTTTATAATTGAGAATTTAAAGTTATATAGATAAACAATTCCAAGTATTCTGCTCCCTAACTGGATGATGATTATAAAAGAACAGTCCCCAGCAAGCTGCTCATTACTCTAAACCTTTCACAATCCCTTTAACACCTCTGCTGGCCGCTCACTGGAAAACTGAATGTTGCTCTCTTTCTAATTACCTGTCTGTCTTTTCTTGGTGTGCTCCTCTTCTTTCCTCGTGAATTCTCTTCCATGACACCCTCCTTCTGTCCCTGTAGCGTCTTCCTAAATCACTTTCCATTGACAATCATTATCCTCCTGCATCATCTACCCACATGTTTCAACAGTAAACCACTGGAGTGTTGTGCAGCCTAAACATCTGTAAAGAGAGGCAGTTAGACAGAGCATGCAGATGGAAAGAGTGCTACATTGAATAAATGCTCTGTGATGTATGTTTGGGTGCCTGAGCATTACTTTAGAGTATAATCTACAAACAGCATCAACATCAGGAGAAACATAGACATAGGTCAATATCATAGCCAAAGCTTTGACATGGCTCTCCCTCATGCCTTTTCATATCCCATTTCTCATGCACCCTTACTATTTACTTTCAACAAATTCTGTACAGTAAGCTCTGGGAAACCACTTCCCTACTGGACCGCATTTAACCGAAATAAAGTTAAAGATTAAAATTAACACCCAAAATAGTGAAAATAACCAGAGCTGTTAGTTGTTCAAAAAGTTAAAGGATAAGTTCGGTTTCTACGGTTTCAGTTTTAGGAGCGGCGCTATACATGCCGCATGTGCTACCATTATACGGATGTCCACCGCTCGATTTTGGATCTAAATATCTCCCGAAGCACCTCAGGAAAGCCTTCTGGGTGAGTATATTGTTCTACTTCATTCTATAAACAATGTGAGAGCTGTAGAAACCGAACTTATCTTTTAACAAACTTGGTTATGTCTATTAAACTAACAACCACCTAGCAATGCTACCCGTGGCACAATATATATTGCTCTCCAAAACTGGTAAGGAAAAATTTAACACAAAAACTAAAGTAAACTAAAGACATTATGTGCAGTGGCATCCTTTGAAGTCCAAGATGACCATCTTGAGTTATTGTACATGTGATGCTACTCCCAAGTTTCATGTGTCAGACCTGAGATGCATCAGGCTTTAAAGAAATTTATCTGTAAAATAGGAGTCAGAAATTAATGCATCAGAACTTAACCTTTTAAAGTAGCTAGATTTGCCAGATTTCAGGTCTGCCCCCAGGTTAATCCATCTCACAAAGCTGCAAGCTGAAGCCAATATTTCTGATCAGAAATTGATGTGGCTTTTCAGTGTCCTTGTGTGTACAAAGGGGCTTTTGTTGCCTGTTTAGTTTTGTTACAGACCTGAGCCTGACAGCCCGTATAGTAAACAATCCAGACAAAATTTTTGTTTAATCATCTTCCAGTTTTCATTAAAGTTTTTGTCCTTCCCAGTCATTTAGGCATGTTGCCTGGATGGTCTTGATATATATATATATATATATATATATATATATATATTTATATATATATATATATATATATATATATATATATATATATATATATATATATTTTAATTTATTTAGTTTATTTATCTCAAACTTAAAAAACAGAAAACAAAAGGAAATAAAGAAATAACAAACAACAACCAAATCCAACAATTAATATGTAAACCAAACTGTACTGCTACAGTATAATAACAAATTAAGCATGTGAGTACAAACACATGCACAGCAACCAGTTTGAGAAGGAACAGAAAGAAGCAAAAAAGCTTATCTCGTCCTGCCCCTTCACTACAAATCAGAGACAATACTAAAAAAATTTATGTCTCAAAACCCGCTGTCCTATTCATGGAAACAATGTGAATTCATGGGTAATAGTAACCCCCTTCTTCATAATAATCACCACGACAACAAACAAAACATCCTCAATATAAGTTAGCACTTCAGAGAACTCATTATATACATTATATGTTCATATAATAGGAATCCACATATTGTTTATACAGTGTTTATGTAATCAAACCATTTTAATGTCAACAGTATTCATAAGCATCCATCTCATAATACTATAAAATTCCCCGTAGTATCTGTTCGAAAACTACATTTTAAGTTACTGACTATAATTACTTACATATGTTAATAGTTATCAGAGTTTTGGTCCAAGGCCATGTTATTACTAAATTACCGGTATGAGTTTAGTAGTACTTTTCTATAGTGTAATTTAAATATTTGCATGTTACTGCACATTTTTAAAGTGACATCCAGTCTGTTCCAGAGTTTGACTCCACAAACAGAAATGCACAAACTTTTAAGAGTTGAATGAATGATTGGAAAAATGAAATTATGTTCACCCCTTAGATTATAGCCCCCCTCTCTGGTTTTGAATTTTTTTTGTAAATTACCGGGTAAATTATTGTGCAATGCTTTAAATAGCACTTGAGCTGTCATCAGATTAACTATGTCATAAAATTTTAGCAGTTTTAATTGTAAAAACAGAGGGTTAGTGTGATCTCTGTATCCAGCATGATTTATGATCCGTATAACTCTTTTTTGTAATGTGCAGATCTTTTGTAGATTGGTCTTATATGTGTTACCCCAGACTTCAGCACAGTAGGAGAGGTATGGCAGGATCATGGAGCAGTAGAGGGTGCGTAGTGATTTTTGTGGCAGTAAATATTTTGTTTTGCTGATTATTCCAAAACTTCTTGATATTTTTGAGCACAAATATTTTATGTATGGTTTCCAGCACAACTTATGGTCAACCAGAATACCCAAGAACTTACTTTCATAGACTCTATCAATAAGTATGTCATCAATTGCCAACTCAATTATACCATCTGTCTTTCTATTTCCAAATACCATAAATTTTGTTTTTGTAATATTTAGTGATAATTTGTTTCTGTCAAACCAGCATTTCAGTTTACACAATTCATTCTTGACCATATCTAGCAGCTGCTCTATGTTATCTCCAGTACATAAAATATTGGTGTCCCCAGCAAACACAATAAATTTTAATAAGTCAGACACTTTGTATATATCGTTGATATATAAAATAAACAACTTAGGGCCCAGTACTGACCCTTGTGGGACACCACAGGTAATGTCTAAATAACTTGACCTGTGATGACCCACCTGAACAAACTGAACTCTGTTGCTGATGTAGCTCTTCAGCCAGTCTAGAGCCACCCCCCTTAAACCATACTTCTCCATCTTTTTCAGCAAAATGCCGTGGTCGATGGTGTCAAACGCCTTCTTTAAATCAACAAATATTCCAAGAGTAAATTTCTTTGAATCAAGACTAGTAGTTATTTCCTCGATTAATTCCATCAAGGCCAGGGAGGTGGATCTACCTGATCTGAACCCATACTGACTTTCCATTAAAATGCTGTTTTTTTCTATAAATGTGTCCAGTTTATTGTTGAAAAGTTTTTCCAGGACTTTTGAGAACTGTGACAACAGAGAGACCGGTCTATAGTTGGTGAATGAGTGTTTATCACCAGATTTAAAAAGTGGAATGACCTTTGCAACTTTCATCTTTTCTGGAAAGGCTCCTGTTCGGAAAGACAAATTAAATATGTAAGTAAGTGGATCAATGATGCAATTTATTGTATTTTTAACTAAAAACATGTCAATACCATCTTCATCTGTTGAGAATTTGTTTTTACATAACTTAACAGTGTCAATGATCTCTTTTTGTGTCACTGCTCCCAGAAATACTGAATCCCTCACACTGTCAATACAGATGTCTGCATCAGCAACAGATTGCCCAGCACTGTTAATTTCTCTCGCCAATTTTGGCCCCACTTCAACAAAGAAATTATTAAAACCCTCCACTATTTTAGATTTATCATAGACCTCTTTGCCATTTACAACAAAGTGGTCTGGGTGACCCACTTTATTTTCAGACTTAGTTAATCTATTCAATATATTCCATATTCCTTTAATATTATTTGTGTTTTCTTCAATTAATTTACCATAGTAAGTCTTTCTACTTATCCTGATAATATTAATAAGTTTATTTTTATACCTCTTATATTTGTGCTCAGATTCTTTTGTTCTTTGTCTAATAAATTGCTTATATTACATATTCTTCTTTTTGCATGCATTCTGAATCCCCCTCGTCATCCATGGTTTATCCAAATATTTATTACTGAATTTATATTTCATTATCGGGCAATTTTTATCGTATAGTTTCTTGGATATCCCTTGGATAAATGAAAAAGTCCACTCATTGTTTCAGGGTAATTAGACTTAAAAAGAGTTATTGAAAGCTGAGCCAGATTTCATCATGTAAGTTGAATACAAGATTTATCGGTGACTTAAAGAGACTGTGAGGAGTTTTTAAGTAATAACAAAAAAGTCTCACTTTTAGATGTATGCCTGATCGAAATACACACTTATCGATGAGTTTTATGGCATCTAAATAGGTTATCTATAAATGCTATTCTTTAGCTTCATGGTCGGGTCGTACAGGGCTGGACTGGCCTGGATACTCAACTTCAGGAACAAGACAATTAAAACTAGAGCAAATTTATATTATTTTATTATTTATATTACACGCCTGATGGCGCCGGGCTGTAGGTAGCGATATATAGCCGTCTACAACTACGACATTAACTTTTCCCCGCATTGCTTGTCGTCACACATCAAAAACTACCGCTACATAACTAGAAACAGATACATTACCTCGTGGCTTTGCATCCTGTAAGTTGTTGAAAAAGAACTTGTAAAGCAATGCAGAGTTCCGACAAAGATCCATGCTGCATTTACCACAACAAACAAACACATTTGGCTTCACGTCTCCGGTGCGTTCAAGTTGCAGTCTGAAGTAGGAATTTTGAGCTCCGAGTGGGAAACTAAAACTGGAACGTCCCCCGAAGTCTGAATTTCCTACTGGGAACTCGGTGAAACCTCGTCACCTCGAGGTGTCAATCGAAGATGGATGCCCCCAGTGTGAACAGTTATTTAGCTCCTGTAATAATCAATTTATTTGCACTTCTGACTGGGGTGTGTCGCTCTAGATCAGCTGTATACATGGTATTGTTAGACTTATATTTACAAAAATGCTGCCATAGTGATAATCACATTCTTCATACAACAACGCAGGGCGTGCTAACAACAGCTAACAATAGCCTGGTAGATCGGCATGTTTTTTTCTGACTTCAACTGGAACGCCGATAAGTCGGAGATGATGTCACTCCCATTTCCGAGGTTACAGGAACGCAGCATTATGCCGGCGATAAATTCTCCTCATAGCACCTTTAAAAAAATTGAAATTAAAAGAGCAAGAAAAAAATGTTCATCTCTATAGGGGGCAAGACAAAATGTATTTAGAAACTACTGTTTTAAGGTTAAAAAAAAAAAAAAAAATGCGCTAAAATATTATGTATAAATACATGTGATTCAAATCACAAATCCAGAGGGCACCCAAGAATACTTTTGAAGGGCAGAGTCACTGTTCAATTTAGTGATGATGGAATGACAAGGGACACAGATGGATGAGTATTCAATTTTTACAGAAACTTAAATATGGCCTTGTATTTTTATGATCTTAGAAAATAATTCTAATTTTTACAAGTTTACTCTCTTTTTTTCTTACTTAATATATTTTTAAGTAAAGAGATTGAAGAAGAAGTAACTGCCCCAGCTAATTGCTCGCTGTTGAGATCTTGAATGCACCATAAACAATGCTGTTTATTATTGTAATATTTACAACATTGTATCCTCCAAAAATTGCTGAATCAGCATGAAGTACAGTTCAGAGTCAGAACTAATAAGAAGAACTGCAATCAAAAGTATCATAAGCCTTGGTCATGAGAAGCTAGAACATGAATTAGATTAAATTTTTTGACGCTTGAATGAAGTACGGGATTTATGATATTGCATTTTTGCTCAAATCTGATATGCAAGTACTTCTTCTATTGTTGAAACTGATGCAATTATTTTTTGTCAGCGTAAAGCTTTCTCTTGACAAATTGAGCTGTTCTTTTTGTGGGGACAATCCATGTTTTTTGCTATAATAGAAGCAAATCAAGAAAAATACATCACATTCATTGATAAACAATAGTTCTGATCTATTAAATACATCATGTAATATTGATAAATTACATATTAATGGCATATTCATATATTCTGCTAATATTATAGTCAAGTTTTGGGATATGCGTCCAATTTGAACTGCCAAAATATACACTGTATATATCTGCAAAATGTTCATAATTGCCTGCACCCATCACCAGCTTTTTAGGCAAAAATCTGCAATACCAAAATCAATCCAATGATATTGTGCATCCATAGATTACAGAAGTGCTGGCAATCATAACTCGTATTGTCACAAGCCACTTTTATAATACTGTCACGAATTAAGATGACACTAGTTATGTGAGATACTCTCCTCCTGATTGCCTCTGATGTACATACACATGTACAGACACTTCAGCATTTTCACTTCTCTCCAAAAATTTTCTATGTGATGCTGATTAACGAACGTGTTTACTGTCTTTACCAGCCCTTGCCTGCTCTGCGGTGAGCTCGTCAGCACAATTAGCAACTTGAGAGTAATAACAGCTCTGTGCCTGTGCCTGCACAGCTGTGAGCGGATAGAACACCGAACACAATTAACAACACCCAAATCCAATTAGCACACAATGTCAGGTAACGCAACCTGATGGTGGTAGTTAACCACAGAGGAACTCAGAGCTGATAGTGTGTTCGCAAGGAGAGGGAGAGGTGGGAGAAGGAAATGAGAGGGAAGTACAGACTGAAGAGGGAGGGAGGTGGAAGATGCAGGTGTTGTTTTCAACATTTATTTTAAGATGCATTAAAATGCCAATCTTAATTCAACCTCGGCCGAAAAGTGAGAACACAAGTTCACTAGAATCGTCTCTCCTGCTGTCTTTTATGCACCAGATATCTTAAATAAACTTCAAGCATTAGCTCTGATACTAATGTTTTTGACACTGATGGAAATGATGAATAGAAGTTGTATTCAGGAGAAAATAACTGTCAAAGTAATGTCAGAAAAGATTGTTTGATGCCAGTGTTAATTTGACAACACTTTTTAGTTTTAGCTCAAGTCTTTTGCCCAAAAGATCTTTTAGTTTTCATTTTAGTGTAGTTTTGGTTGATGAAATTTCACAACATTTAAGTCAACTAAGTCTACTGTGTTAGAATATGAAGTGTAAAGTCTAAGACATTTTTTCTTTCCTTGAATTTCGGAACTCGCGTTTTACGCTTGGATCCCGCCACCATGAATCTAAGGCAGCTGTGACTGGATGTCCCTCTTAACTCATCCAACCTTTCCACACAACCAAAGTAGCAGGGATTTCTAAGTTTCCGCTTTCTACCTGATGAAATTAAGTCTGATTGGATTAAGTCTCTGTCAAACATTTTAGTTTGGTTTTTATTTGTTGATTAAATTTTCAGTTATCCTAGTTTTTGTTAATGTACACTTGATTGTTTTAGTCATAGTCTAGTTTAGGTCAATGGAGAAAAGGTTGTTGATGAAAACTATGATGAAAATAGTAGACAAAGTTAACACTGGTTAATGCAAAAGTACATTAAAATGATTCAAATACTTGCCTTACTACACATTTTTAATGTTTTAACTTTTTGGATGTTGCTAAATTAAGCAACAATGTCATTTAAAAAAATGTTATTTGCACAGAATTTGCACAGAGAAGTTATCTGTTTGTAATGACTTAGCACTTAAAGAATAGTGCAGTATTTCTTGACATTCTCGACACCATAGGATTAACAGCACAAGAGTCATTCAAACAAAATTCTGAGGGGTAAAGTCAAAATAACCGAATGCAATCCTTCCCAGAAGAAAATGAAGGTGGAACAAGAAGTGCAAAGCATTTCCAGAATTATCGGGCAATGTAAACGTAACCATTTTTTGTTGTTTTAATAACAATAAATATTATAATTACATTAATTTCTTCAGATGATCTGACTTCTGTATTTATCTGCTTCCCAGAGATCTGCACCTTTACCTGCCAAACATCACTGTCACATAACCTATCACAGTCTGAAGTCGACAAACACAAGGAACAAAGCTTTTTTGAAACTGTGGTGCAAACAAAAATATAATGAGCCAAAGTTCAGTTTATTGTCAGAAGTTTCTTATTTTAGTATATATTTTAGTGCTTTTTTTTTTGTATTTTTCTTCAGACCCTTGTTGTGGTTATATTCATATAATCATTAGCAACAGGACAACGTTGACTTGAATTTATTACACAATAGTGAACTCCACAACACATTTAATGTCTTGCAAATACACAAAACATCACAAGATAACACAACTACCAAAACATTCATAACAGGCTTCCTTTAAGTTGGTTCTTTGCAGATATTTCCTGTTTTTTCCTGTTTGTTTTGTTTCTTTAAGACACTATATCAGACTCCTTTTGCAGGCACAATAAGAAAAAAAATTGCCAGAGTTGTAACGCTAGAGGCTCAACTCCCACTTTGCAAAATGAAGCAGTCACACTTCTTTAAAATTAAATGTGCCAGAAATATTTTTTTGACCAGTAGGGAGATGCTGATCATGAGATGATCTGCTTTTGTGCTCCCACATACTGCTGTCAGGGAGGTTGTGACTCAGTGCAACTTGAAAACCAGTTGTACAAACCAAAGCTGGGTCAGAACTGACTTAAAATACCACAGTGTTCACTCAATTTATTTTCACTGACCCATAGGAGGGATCATAAAATTTGTACAAAGACTATTTATATTCCTGACAGACCCTGTGGGGCTGAATTTTTAAAAATCTAATGTGATTATCTATGTCTTACCGATATATTACTATATGTATTATAATACTTTGGTTCCCTTCTAAGATGTATGTCTTTTGGCCTCAAAATTCAAATTAGTCTCCACCTATACTGGCAATCCAAACTGAAATGAATTGGCTCCTTTTTTGGTAGAGTGTTTCTTTTTCCTTAATTGGGACTGGCACTCACTCTATTCCTCCTACTGATTGCCAAAAATAATTGGCAGATGGATATCTAATAAAATAAAAAATGAAGTCATGCCTGATCAAATTGTTTTTGGGGTTGCTAATCGCTGTTGGTATTGATAGAAAGAAAGTTGCTTCTAAAATTAAAGTAATACTTCAAAAGAAAACATCTAAGATTCTTTCTGATATTGCTCCAGGGGCTGGCTGAGAAGCTTTGGGAGGCCTGATGTGGCCCTGGGGCCTGCAGTTGACAATAACTGATCTGGTGATTCAGTTTGTGCAAACTTAAAGGATAAGTTTGGTTTCCACAGCTTTCACATTGTTTATAGAGTGAAGTAGAACAATATACTCACCCAGAAGGCTTTCCTGATCCAAACAGTGCTTCGGGAGATATTTAGATCCAAAATTGAGCGGCGGACATCCGTATAATGGTAGCACACGGGGCATGTATAGTGCCGCTCCTAAAACTGCATTAATCGTCCAAAAACTCATTAGTTTCACCAATATTTCATCATGGTCCGCTCGCGCTACTCCTCCATTACAGTTCTGTGTCACTCCAGACATGTCTTCGTGACTTTGCTGACCTCTGAACTGAAGAAGAAAAATGTTTGCCTCCGCGCATGCGCAGTACTCTCTGAATAGCTGTTCTTCTCTTTGCCTCTGCGTCCTCCTTTCGATGAGCTCCTCATCTGTAAACTCTGGCTCAAAACTGTAAGGACACCCACCATATTCGAAGTTCTCCTCCACAACATCTTCATCAGATAGATATTTGTCCATTTTGCACAAAACTGGAAGAAGAAAGTCGTTGTGTAGCCGGCAGTCTTCCCCTGAAACAATGAGCCGTACTGCGCATGCGCGGAGGCAAACATTCTTCTTCTTCAGTTCAGAGGTCAGCACAGTCACACAACATGTCTGGAGCGACACAGACTGTCGTGGAGGAGTAGCGAGAGCGGACCATGATGAAATATTGGTGAAACTAATGAGTTTTTGGACGATTAATGCAGTTTTAGGAGCGGTGCTATACATACCCTATGTGCTACCATTATACGGATGTCCACTGCTCGATTTTGGATCTAAATATCTCCTGAAGCACTGTTTGGATCAGGAAAGCCTTCTGGGTGAGTATATTGTTCTACTTCATTCTATAAACAATGTGAAAGCTGTAGAAACCGAACTTATCCTTTAAGTCCTCAAAATGTCTTTATTTGTAAAAGTCCCTGTGCTAAACGAGACTCTGGTCTGATATGCATGAAGGACTGTCACATAACAAGTAGATGTTTTAAGGCTTTAAGTCACAGTCATGCTCAGTACACATCTACCAGAAATACGCAGAAAAACTTGACAGGAGTTGTTCCCTTCACCTTTCCTGATATCCTTGAAACAATATGATCCTGACATGATCCACTTACCAACAGCTATCAGATTTTTACATGCTTTATCTTGCATGTGGTTACTGAATTTTTTATCAAAATCACATCATCATATCACATAATGTCAAATACATACATGTCAGTCAGTTCAACTGCTTTCACTCACTCTCTCCCACTAATATGTTTTTCCTCCGTTCTACTTTCACATACAAATGGGCTCAGTCATTATTGTAATTCATATCCCAGCAGCCATGACTGCAGTGATTGGACAGTTATGAAACTGTTTTGACAGCTTAATTTATGCTGTCATCTCTGAGAATTGAGCGCTGATTGCATAATGTGACACAAACAATTATGATCTTCTGTGCTTTCAGCTGAAGCACGGACGCCTGGGTTTGGAGAGCAGCAAGCACAATAAAGTGCAGTTAATGCTGACGTTCAGCCCAAACGATGGGCTATTCACTTTTAGGCTTCTTTATCAACTCTGAATACTCTCTATAAGATACATGGCAATGAAATACAATGGCAGCTCAGTGAATGTGATCTCAATGTCACAAGTGTATAGATTTTAGTTATTGTGTGAGAGAGATGTAAATCAAGCGTGTCAAGTTTTAGCTGCCTCAGTGGACAGACTTGTCATAGTTTGACATCAATTCAATCAATTTCAGCTGCAGAACATAAAATTATAATGAACTGCCTTTCAGGTGATTTATGGTATGGTTTTTCAGCAGCTAGTGGTGTAAATTGACAATCAGTGGCCATAAGGTTGTTGGCACCACTCTTTCAGCTGGGAAATATCACACCTGTCAGAACTTTGCAGAGCATGGAAAAAACATGGTCATAATCTGTGGCCTCACCACTGATCAATATCCTAAATGTTTTTACTTTCAGTTCAGTTCAGATCAGCAAATATAAGGATAAGTTAAGATAAGTGAAGAAGTATTGCCATTTCTTCCGTGACAACTGCTGCAGGCTTGGAGGTTTCAGCCAACTCTTGTTGTCCTTCAATGGTAAGATTTCCATGTGCATTTTGGAGCTTATAACTATATAAGTGTGACTTAACATGATTCTGTTTGTATCAGATTATGAGATCTGATTGAATAGTTAAACTTAACATCTGGTGTATAGCACAGGAAAGAGGAGAGTATAGGACCACTACAGTCTCCTTTTTCCATCCCTTCCTTTATTCATTCACCTGTCCATACATTCATCTTCCAGTCCATCCATCCATCCATCCATCCATCTGTACATTCTTTTCCATCAGTCCACTCACTCCTCCATCTTTTAAAGCTAGGGTCTACGATCTGAAAACCAGTTTGGCTGTTGAGACAGATCTAAAAAACGCAGCCTGCCCCCCTTCACCCCCCCCCCCCCCCCTTCACTCACCCCTTCACTCACCCCCCCATCCGTGTTCCAAGATCCCGCCCCCCAGCTCGTGTCGCCTTCTAATAACACGCCCCCTCCGGCCAGCAGAAAATTTTCATTGGCGTTAAAGATAAATGAGATTTCTCATAGCTGGAAGTAACAAACATGACAGTCATCCCCCTTGTAACACACAGCGGTAGCCATTTCAATTGGACCGGCGGCGAAGCGGGTCTGGCGTTGCCACTGTTAGCCAATCGGCGTTTCTTCACCAGCTCAGTTTACAATGCTAACGATGAGTGGCTGAATTATGCTAAAATCTATTGACAGAGCCTACCTGTTCCAGAAGCAGCCTCCCGGTTTTGGCGCTGATCTTCTCTGGCTCCATGATGCTTCAGTAGCTGCTGCTCACTGCTACATGAGGGAGGTAGTGGGGAAGAGGCGGGACGGTGCAGAGCAGGGCAGACAGGGGATTGTATGGACTCACGGACGACTATCAACTATTGTGCCGCTTTGCAGCGGATATACTGATTGGATTTTTTTCATTCTTTTTGGTCTTTATATTGCGTAGATCGGACCATAGGACCATAACGGCCTTATAAACGTTGTTAATGAAATGTACCAAGCTTCCAAATCGTAGACCATAGCTTTAAGTCCTCAATTCTTGCATTTGAATAATAAACAACACATTTATCCATCCCTTCAACCATCAATTAATCCTCCCTGCTATTGATCAAACTATGCATACATTTATCCACTAATTCATCCATACATCCATACATCCCATCCAAAAAGTAATCCATCCATACTTGTAATAATCCCTCTCAACCATACACTATAGGAATCATCCATCTATACTTGTAAACATACATCTGACCATTCCTCCATTCACTTATCACCTTTCCACCCATTAACCATCTGTCTAGCCAAGTACTAATCCATGTACCCTCTGAACTATCTTGTATTTCTTGCATCCCTTGCATCCAACCATCCATTACTCCATCCAACTATCTGTCCATCTGCTAGTTCATCTTTAATTTAATCATCCATCCATCCATCCATGTATCCATCTATCTATCTATCCATCCGCCATCAATTGGATCATCAGTACATATATGTTAAAACCCATCTGTTCCAAACTGCATATTCTCTTTAATTTTCCACCCTCATTTAACTGTGTCACTCTTGTTTGTTGTTTTTATTTATTTTGATTGTGATTTTAATGCAGTGTGTTTTTTATTATGTTTTTTATAAAGTGTCCTTGGGTGCTTAGAAAGGCGCTTTTAAATAAAATGTATTATTATTATAATCTATCCATCCCCCATCTATCATCCATCTATCCATGCATTCATCTGTCCATAGGTGAACCATTTATCCACTGACCCATCCATCTATTCATCCATCCATTTAACTAACCTCGATGTAATCCACATCCATTTACACTTTCATTTAATATCCATCAACTTACTGAAACTCAATGATTATTCACAGAAACAGTTTGATTCAAGTACACAACTAAATCACAATTACCACATGATTTTTAATCATCCAGATTTTTTTCAGTCTATCACATCGGTGCAGAGTTGGTTTAAGTTGTTTTGCTATATTTGTTAAAATTGTGTAGTTAACAAAGGAGAGGTCACATTATGCTTGTTGAGATTTAAATGCCCGTAAGTGTGTTTTATGTGTTTCCATTCATCCATCATTTCATTGAACCAGGTAAATGTTATTTAATAATCCCTCCATTAATTCATTTTCATTGATCCATTCATTCACCCATTCATTAATCTATTCATCCATATCCATTCACCATCAATCTATTCACTGAATGAGTCATCCACATATCTATTCACCAATTCATCCATCCATTTTATCCTCTTTTCCTCTCCTTTCTCTCACCCATTGCCCATTTCTTTAGCTCTGTTATGAGTGTCTTTAGGGTTAAACAAATAAAACAAGGCAGTGCATTACAGCTCTCTAATTATTCATTTAAGGGCACAGCTCTCACAGTTTACAGGCCAAACAGGAATAAAGCGGAGGGCAGAAAATGTGCTGCATAACATCAGTGCAAACACAGCATCCATCTTGGGCACAGTAAGAGGCCTGCTCTGAATAATGTGGTTGTTTGTGTGTGTGTGTGTGTGTGTGTGTGTGTGTGTGTGTTATATATTATGAATGAGCAAATGAGGATAAGTCATGTGTGCGTGTTCGTCCCTACAGCAATGATAAAGTAGGTTCTGGACTTTGCATGTGTGTTGTTACATGAAGTGTCAATTAATCTGTCATGCTGTGGGTGTCTTAGTGAGGTTTTGCATGTGTGTTGTGCAAGTGCCAGTAAAACGAGTAAGTGTTATGTGTGACAATAAAAATGTACAGTTCTGTATCTCATACAGGGTTGACTACTGTATACACACACAGAAAATGCAAAATATATATATATATATTTTTTTTTTCAAATTCTGTGAACATCTGCAGCACACAAATAAAACAACAAACACACACTCTGTTATGCTTTGACTAATGGCTGACACATTTAAATCTCTTACTAAGAGGCTGAAGTCTATCCTGTTACTTATGCTAATGTCTTCTCTGTTCATTACTCATTCTGATCTCTGCTCCAGCGTCTTAAGACTGCTCTCTCTTTTTAAACACCATGCCACATCTCCCCTGGTCATGTTTAAGGCTGCACTTTTCATCTTGTGTGGACAATCAATGATTCCTTAAAGCAATCAAGTGTAGTTTATGCATAGTTTATTATGTGGTCTTTTCTTTACAGTCTTTGTTATATCTACTGGGAGCATCTGTGTTTTTAATTCCATTTTTACTGCAGTCCTTACATGACATCTTAAAATATTTTTCACAAAAAGATGCTACAAACATGTATAGCTACAACCCAGATCAAACTGATATACAACGGTATGATATTGCTAGAATTTCATGCTATTTTTTCCCTAAAGTGATAGTACTTCTAGTCCTCATGACTAATCCATACAAATGGAAATCTCTGGTGTTAAAAAATAAATCACCGAACACCTTTTCTAATGTTGACAGGCTGGATGCCAAAGCCTGAAGTCCCATTAAAAACACTCCTCAAATACCCATTCTGATGACAAATAGAAAATAGAAAGTGTTTGCATTCACACATACATTCATGTACAAAATATGTTGTCTGCCATCCAGCATTGCAAAATGTTACATAAATATAACTTTAGTCCAATTATTCTCAACTGGTGGGTTGTGACCTTTGATCAGTGGGCTGCGAGACATTGCCTAAAAGATATGTATTGATTTTTTTTTTTATGCATAGTGCTGTCTATTCACACTCGTTAACGACAGTTGGTGATAATACCCTGTCATGCTAATAGACACCTTGTGTAATTTTGCAGTGTTTGTTAAATTTCAACAAACAAGTGGGCACTCAGCTAAAGATACATGTTCTTAAGTTGCTTTTGAAATTACTTCTAGGCTTTTTTCATGTTTGTGCATAAAAGCTCTGGTATATTGTTATATTATCAATTCAGAGTTGTTCAGTATCAACTGATGCATGGTCATCATGGCAACAGTCAGTACTCTTGTAACCTTGTTATCCAAAATGCACTTCAAGGTTGCAATTAAAATTGAGTATAAAGAGGAACAAATTTGTTGCATTTTTGTTTTGGCATTTTATACTATTCTGTAATATCAGGTCCAAACTGCAGCATCCTTTAATTCATTAAATCTTAGAAACTGAAAATTCTCCTTAGTTTGGGTCACAGTTTGTCATTAAGAGGTGATGGTGGATCTCAGTTTCTAGGAAACACAATATATATTGGTCAAAGTGGGCTTTTTTTTAACCAAAAGTTTTAAGTTATTTGATAACAATAATAATAATATTAATAATGATAAAAACATTTATTGTGCAATGTCTGCTACTTAAAAAAGCTCTCTTAAAACCTCCAAGGTATCACCATATTCTATGCTTGATGGTCTCAACAGGTCTAAGGAATCATAGTTCCTGGTATTTCTTCAGTTTCAAGCCTACTCACACACAAAAAAAATAATCAAACTGTGGTCCATGTGCTTGAATTGTAAACTATAAAGTTTCTGATACATTCTTAAACCATTTTGTAAAAAAATAATATTAAACATAAGTGTGGCACATTTTATTAGGCAGTAGATGAAGATGACAATTTTTCAGAATGATGAGATAATACACTGCCTGGCCCCAAAAAAGTCACCACCTGGATTTAACTAAGCAAATAGGTACGAGCCCCCTATTGGATAATTACTGCATGAGTGATTATCTTTTAGCTGGCTATAAGTTATTTAACCCCAGCATATGCAGTGAGTAGCTTCTCATTTCTTACACAACCATGTGGAAAGACACATCCTGTGGTCATGGAAAAGATGTTGGTCTGTTTACGAAGGGTCAAATCATTGGCATGCATCAAGCAAAGAAAACAACCAAGGAGATTGTATCAGCTCAAAAATTGGTTAAGAACTGTTTTTGAAGAAGGTCATGTGCTCTGAGTCCAGATTTACCCTGTTCCAGAGTGATGGGAGTATCACAGTAAGGAGAGGCAGGTGAAGTGATGCACCCATCATGCCTAGTGCTTACTGTATAAGCCTGTGGGGACAGTGCTGTGATTTGGGGCTGCTGCAGTTGGTCTGGTCAAGGTTCAGCAACATTATGTGTCCAAAGAATGAGGCCAGATGACTGACTGAATATACTGAATGACCAGGTTATTCAATTAATGAACTTTTTCCACCCTAATGGCACGGGTATATTCCAACATGACATTGCCAAGAGTCATCAGGCTCAACTCGTGAAAGATTGGTTCAGACATCATTTCCACACATGGATTGGCCACCACTGAGTCCAGACCTTAACCCCATTGAGATTTTTTTGGGATGTGCTGGAGAAGGCTTTGTGCAGTGACCATCATCACAGCAAGACCTTGGTGAAAAATTAATGCAACACTGGATGGTAGTAAACCTTGTGACATTGCAGAAGCTCATCAAAACAATGCCACAGAGAATGTGTACTGTAATCAGAGCTAAAGGTAGTCCGACAGGATTTTAGAGAGTGTGAACTTTTTTTTGTTGGAGACTTTTTTTTGGGCCAGGCAGTGTATAACACATTAGCTTTCATGGATACAGATACAGCGTGCTTTGGGATTTAGACTCGATATTCAAGTCTTGAACAAAAGTTTGAAAACTGTTGCCTCACAGGTCCAAGAAAACATCATGCCATTACTTGGCTTGTACCTTTGTGCTCATTTTTTCAGGAAAAGAATTTTATGTTCTGCCTCAAATATCCTTATCTAGATTTTTGGTGTACATTGTTTTCTTTTCCTGTGTTTCCACTTTATTAAGTTGTCCATACTTTCATACTTCCGAAAAGTTTCACCATTGGTAACCTAAGAATTAATACTTAAAAGCAATCAAATCCCACATCTTGTTCTCACTTCTATCACTTCCTCTCTCCTCCTCTCTATGTCTGATATCTTTTTCTCTTACTCTTCTGGTTGTCTCGTTTGCTCTCATTGTTCCTTGGGAAATTGGAATATGCAAATAGGATGTCAATGGCAGAGTAGCCACGTGCCACAATCACACACAGCTAGGATATTATTCCTCGTTACTATGCTCTGTCTAATTAGCCTGCTTTGATCGTTAATGCACTGCCAATTAGAGGTGGCAGGCGTCACCGTGGCTCCGCTTGACAGCCCTCATTTAGAGGTGAGCAAGCAGCTCGGGCGAGATGAGCTCTGGCTGGAAGCAGACAGGCTGTTATACAGACTGTCTGAGTCAGTTAGCACTCCAACATAGTGTGTGTGTGTATGTGCGCATGTATATGTTCGTTTGCGGTATATGTGTGCAGTCTGATTGAAACTGTCTGCCTTTCTTTCAGTTTGTGTCCCAGTGTCATAATGTGCTCTCATGTGTGTGATTTGTTATAGCCAGAGTGAGACTGTATCTGGATCTCTATTGTGTGTTCGTGTGAGTTACATGTTAAAGTATAATGAGTCTCTTAACACTCATGTAGGGTATGAATGCAATGCATGTTATTTCAGTCTAGATACATTTACCCTATAAAAGACACTGCACTTTCTTCACATGCTCTGAGGCTTTTAGATGCGGTCTCACACATTGTCTGTCATGTTCTAGAGTCTAGACCATCAGCATCTAATTTTTTTCAGTCCTGTCATGGAAATATGACAATGCATTTCTTGTATGCCCCCTGCTATGTTTTATGCAACTGTGGTTTAAAGTAAGACTTCATGTTAAAGTTTCTAAAATATGAGTATGGACTTGAGGGAGGGGGGCATTCCACACTTGGTTCACTATTGCATCATCTATCCTTGAGGCTTATGGGAGACTAACAGTTTTTTTTTTTTGCCCTGTAAAATAAATGTATATGCAGCTGCTTTCCCTTGAGCTGTCTCATCTACTCGTGATTTGCATCGTTATTTGTAGCGCTTCGGCAGGTTTTGTTGTGCAATGCCAAGGACTTGTTGCATTCATGGCAGAGGACATTGTTCCCACAGAGAAACATCTTAAACAGCAATTTGCAGTTTTATTATCTTTGACACTGTTACAAAATTATGTCTGCTATTCCCTGTTATAAAAGGTATTTCTTAAGTGAATTTGATTTTCATAAAACAAAGGCATCCATATTGCTGTCCTTGAGTGCAGTCTGAAAGAGAGGAGGTGCTTGGCTGAGGCTTTTGTAGGGTGAGTGTAGGTGCAGCTGATCAGAGTACAAGAGTACATGAAGGTATGAATGTAAATGCTATGAGTTTGCAGGTATGATGGTCAAGTGGCACCTCAAGGGAATTAAATCTGAGCAAGTGCTGTACATAACACCTGCGATCTGAAGGTTGATCCTTGCAGGAACATAATCCATCAGCATCCACTGATGATTTGTGTTTTGGTAAAGAACACAGGGTGCATCAAAATGAATCAGAGCGAAGATAAGGCCTAATGCATCTTTTAGTACTTGAATAGCATTTTTCATGTACACTAAACTTTTGAGAAATAACTTAATGGACATAGTAACTTGCCATACTAGGGGGCTGATTCTTGTTTCTTCTGCGAGAGGTCCTGGGTCTGAATCCCGGATGAGCCCCCAGTATGTTACAACTCTTGATCAGAGTAAGCAACATAGATGAGCGAAGGCTTTAAATTACTTAGTAATGATGATTATACCAAATAAAATATATGTGTTAAAACAAAAATATAATGGTGCCTGAAGCCATGCTGCTGTCCTTGTCTTCTGTATAGATGAGAGGAGGCGTTTGACTAAGGCTTTTGTTGGGTGACCACAGGTACATCTGATCAGAGTTGATGGAGGTATCATGTAAGTTAGTGCAGGGTTAGTTAGTTTGAAGGTATGGTGGTTAAGCGAAGGAACATTCTGAGTTTTGGTGAAGACACTTTTTTTTTTATGAAAATGCTTTATTGTTGTTTCAATTTGTTTTTTCTAACCTTTCTTCTATCTGCTGGTTTGGGTCAATTTCATTTGGAGCAAGGCTAGAACAATATAAAACTGAGCAGCAAAGTTCCTGCAACTGATTTTGATTTCCAGTACAAGAAAAAAAATAAGAGGCTTACACAAAACATGGGTGCATCAGTTTTTTCTTCCGTCTTAAACTCACCTGGTTAAACAGACGTGCAGGCCTCTAACTCTAATCTTAGATCCCTCGTTGAATTATTATTAAAAAAAACTTTGTATCTTCAAAGGAAGTGCTTAGTCAGTATAGACTAGAATGTTTCCTAATCAATCCAACAGAAGAAATCCTATATAAGCAACCAACAAAGAAACCAGCAGGCTAATGCAAACATTTTGGACTGCACATATTTGCCTTGGCAAGCTGTTGTGGGCTACTATGTCACATTGCAACACATGGCAAAGATAAAACAAATGCATAATACCATAGCTAACATGTGGGAACAGTCTATTTCAGACAGTGACTGTAGAAAGAAAGAATCTTGCTTATCATCGAGCTTTTAAGTATTCTGATTTGTGCATATAAGCCAAGTAAACTGTTTCAAATACAAGAGTACTGCAGTTTCTGGGTTTCTAAAAAAAAACTGATTTTGCCACCTGGGGAACTTTGAAAGAAACCTGGCCGCTGTGTCATGTAAATGTTTTCCTAGTTGCTGACAGCTTGTGAATAACCAGATTTCTCTATGTGCATGAAAATACCATTTTCAGTATGATCAAAACTAGGACACCAAAGTCCATGTAAACCCAGTCAATGTGAAATTGGTGCTGAACTTGCCAGTGGGCTTCTTTCTTGAGCATCAGGAGCAACTTGCAATGATAAAATATTATACTCAACCAATATTCATGCAAAAATTAGATGGAGCTACTACTGTTGTTGTCTCACTGGATGGACATCAGTTTTATTGATACTGATAAATAGTACAGCAGTTATGACACTTTTCACTTCACATATCTTGCCACCTTAGACATGCAGTATCAGGGATTAGTATGTGTCACTTATTTCACAACTAAGTACAGCTACTTGGAAACATGTCACTGTAACTACACTACAATTTGTAATTAGTAGTATATCTCATTTAATTTCTTATCAATATTCTTTAAAAATGCAGACAATCAAATCACCTATGACGTTTTACATTATGTCATATACTCATCTGTTACACCACAAATTGGTACTGATTTTTGTTGCTCAGACAGTGTTTTTCAGGGGTGCTCCTCTGAATGCAGAACCATAAGTGACTCCACATGAATTAAAATGTTCTCATATACATAACAAAAAGTGACTGGTATATTTAATCAGAAAGACAATTATTGAATAGTCCAGTCAAGTGAACTATATATGTTTTGATGGAGAAACAAACGTAGCTCATTCTCTAATGTTGGGGATGCTTAAATGAACAAAAATGTTGAAAAGAACTTTTTGAGTATCGACCATCAATTTAGCTATCAGTCACTTATGATTATACAGCCAGAGGATGGAAATACTTTTGTTTTTGGGCCTTTATCTTTGCTGGATTTGATATTGATGCTTTAATTTGTGGATGGATATTTACATCCCGCAAATTGCCATAGGAAGCCACATTGACTGTGCTAGCTCTGTATGCTATGGATGTCTCAAGGTGTACAAGTGTTTTTGAGACGGGCTGTTTCCATCTGTTTGTACCATCCTCTGTGTGTAGGGATTAAAAACTACCTCAACCTGTGATTCACAGCTCATACAAGGCAGAACTTCATTTTCACTGAGATAACAAGAGAGACTCATTATGGATGGGCACTATTAAGAGAACATGCAAATTAAACTCTTTTTGTCATAACTGCAAATGAAGAAGGAACATTATGGTACCTACAGCCTAGAGGTAATGGTGCATGCTCCGTGCATAGGGTCTGTTGACCTTTACATGGACATGGTTCAAGCCCCATGTGTAACCATGTCAATCATTTCCCTGATTTTCAGAATCAGAAATCCTTCATAGAATTAAAACTGGTCCGATATCATAAAAACTCCTCTGTTGTACAGCCTGTCTGTATTTTAGTTTGACTTTGTTTATTTAATTTAAATTCATTTAATTTAAATATTTAATTTGTTTATTTAAGCTATAAAAGCCGTCTGTTACAGTACACAGTGAATTAACCTCCAGGGCTCCTGCAGCCAGCCTCCAGTGGACACTCAAGGAACTACAACTTTTAGCACTTTAGCATGGGCTTCCTTTTTCAGTCCTGGAGGTATCACACAGAGTAGACATGGACAATGAGGAGCTGACAAAACTCAAAAGATAGTATGGACTTGTTAAATGACACCAGGGTGTTGAAAATACATTTAGCATCCCTTATCGGTGCTTGGATAAAAGGTTTTATGGTAATCATATTATGATGTCTATCTGTTGTTCCAAGCACGTCAGATTGAAAAGAATTTGGCAGATGCAAAAAATGTGATTTCTTTCAGTTGAAATCAGAATCTTTCAGCATGAAGATAGATAACAGCAAACCCTCTGGTCTAATCTTTTTGTGCACATCTTGTTTTGTCCCCTGGAATATAATCTGTTGTGAGAACCCATGTAATGATGAACAATGAGAGCAAGAGAATGCCTGCAGACAGTGTTATCTGTGCTGCAGAAACCTTCACTCACAGTAAATCAAATATCAGCCCGTTTAAACATCCCATTTATTCCCATGAATTATGGCAGAGACCCCTATGGCTCTCATAACATGGACAGAAAGAGTCGAGAGTCAATGTGTCCCTCTAAATAAAGTGCTGTATACCTGAAGCAATTCTTTTTACCAAAAGCACAGGTAGTCAGACCAATCTCCCTGTGCCTGCAGCCTCACCTTCATGAGGACTGACAGTCAAAGCAGGTCAATCACAGTCTCAGTGTTCATCACATGCTAGGCAGCATGCTTCTGGTCATAATGGAAACAATGACTTTGGTGGAACAAGCAGATGAAATGAGATACCTCTGCAGGGAGCTCCACTTTGAGCCCACTCCTCAGAAAGCACCAATGGTTCCACTCCCAACTAAGTCATCTACTGAGGCAAAAGTGGATAAAAGAAAGGTATAGAACAAGGACTCAATGAAGGGTCTACCACTCCCATGTGGCCTGTGTGGGCTAAGGGGAAATCTGCTCAGCTTGTTGCTGTCACACCCCTGATCCAGAGATATATCTTGTAGCTATATGGAAGCATAACTTAGATATGGATCAAGTGGAACTGTACATCATAGTATGTATCTTGTTATGTTATTTACAGTAATGTACATGGGTCATTCAATAGATCAGCTTTTCTAATGCGTCTTCGATGTTTTGAGGCATCGATTTGGATTTAAATTTGTAGAACTTAATTTGTGATGTGCTATATATTTGTCACCGCTCATGTGGAAAGCAAGCCTCCTACATGAAATGCAGACATTTATGGTGAACATGGCAGCTGACAGCTGACATTTTGCTTTATATTATCATCCCACGCTTTTTTCCATACATTTACCATCACCTTGGAAACTGGCAGAGACTGACATGTAGCCTTTACATCAAAAGATTTCACTTTGGGTTCATATTGCATATAAATGATTTGTAAATGATCCCATTAGAGGCTTTATACAAGTTCCAATAACATTTATTCTACTATAACATTAATGTGTCAAGGCTTAAAACAAGGTTGTTGAAATTCTATTTTATTAAGTTTAAAAACGTTCTTAACTATTTTGAGGGAAATGTAATAAAAAAAACAATAAAGCAATGTCTACTAAAACTAATTTGTCTACAAAGCAAACTATTTAATGCCATGAAGAAAACAAAACATCTTTGATGGTATACCTTTCAGTTGTTGTGACTTTTTCTTGTTCATGTATCAGTTTAACATGAAGTCCCTTTGCATTATAGAGTCATGTGTCTATATTTTAAATCATTTTCATCTGCTGATAGAATGATGAAATCAGTTCTGGGTTTTTTTTGACAGCGTGTTTTTGCATTTTCTGGTTAATTGGTTGAGCCCCTAGATGTAGCAAATAAAATTAAGGGTTTTTTCAGTCCTTAATTATTAAAAATTAAATGATTTGTTCAAAACCAACAAATTCGGTTTTGCCAAGAGACATTTATTTGGGTAGTTCAAAGCTAGAAGTGGGTCACTTATGAGACTTTCTGTGGTACCATGTACTGCTGTGCTGTGTATTGGCTACCTGTTCCCAAGCAATCCCCCCCCCTTCTTAACACTAAAAAGTGCTAAGATTATACAGGAGAGCATATGCTTTGTCCGCTAATGCTTTTATTGATTAAAATAACATATCTTTGTTCAAAGTAATAAGCTTCGAGTGGGAAAATGATTAGCATCACTTTTGCTTTGCAACAGAAATGCAAATAAGCCTGTTTAATTAGCAACAAGTGAATTAATCAGTCCTTAGATAAAAAGGAAATCACAATTTCATGAAGCAAAAACAACACTGTAAACATAAAAACATTTCTGATAAATACACAGTGAGAATATACCAGTGAAATACATCAGGACTCACTCATGCTGCTGACCAATTTCTTCACGCCTGTGTGTGCATTTGTTTGTGTTAATGAGGTCCTGCTTTGTTTTTGTGAGTGTGTTGTGTGTCTGAATGGGCTTTGCTCACATTTTCAGAGTGTGTGGCATTGCGGGCATTAGTCAGGCTTGTGTGTACACCTTTGATTGAATTTTGGGTTTGTTCTGCCTGGAGTGGAATCTTTATTTAACAGAGTGTTTGGAGAGGCACTCTAAGAAAACTGAGAGAAAAACAAACACAGAGAGAAGGCACAAAGATGGGGAGAGAGAGGGAAAGGGTTGTGGAGATAACACAAAGATGGGGGGAACATATAGTCTCTAATGAGAACGTGTCAGGGAGGACTTGGTGTGCGGCGCAGCAGGAGGGCCGGCCAGAAAGAGACTGAACATGTCAAACAACGGGGGGCCAGAAATAATTAGCCAACAGTGGTGGCTGAATGAAAGGGCCTCGTCTGCGGCACCCCTGAGAAACAAGGAAGAAAGGTTGTCATAACACATGTTTACCACTGTGGCTAGAGCCCCCCCACGCATGGAGACACAGGACATCAGTGCAACGCTAATTGTCATTTAAGCTAACATTTACGGACATCAGTCTGAATCCCCAGTTGGGTTTTCTGTGCGAGATGCAACACAAGCAGCATCAGGAGTAGTGAGGCTGGAGGGAACAGGGGGGGAAGGGGCAGAGAGGTGTTTCTGGTTAAATTAATAATGATCTGATAAGTCTGTAATCATGGGGACTGATAACAGGATTTGACCGCTGGTGAATGAAGCTGTGCATGTCAATTACTGCAAGTAGGTAGATCAACCCAGGTGGGCATGGGAAAAGGGATTTTTGTGCAGTTTGTTTACACCTCCTGCATAACACAAGATCTCTAGTCAATAACCCACCTGTGTGTTTCTGTTATTTATAGATGGAGAGTAGTAAATCTCTTCTTAACTATGACCATCTGAAGGTTGCATGTTTTTTGGTGCTCTCAATTAAAAGTTACATGAATTTAAAAAAGATCAATCAATAGCAAGTTTTGTTGCATAGCCTAATGGCCCTGGTTTTTGTCACAAACTGAGTAAAAAAGGAAAGCAGAAGAAGACTGCAGGTGGCAAGAAGAAATACCCCTTGAGAAGCACAGGAGAGTTTGGAAGCTATACAACAGAATGAAGTCGAGGACGAGAGCAATCGAGCTGCAAAGAAAAGACGTATGAGGGTAAGCTGATGGTAGCTACCGCTAGCATGCTAGGTTGTCGCGCTCATGACTCATCGATGACGACATTGTCTGACCAATCAGTAGCCGGCAGTTGGTGACGTCATCTTTTAGTATCGACTCAGCTCGCTTGGAACCAGAGCGGAGTAGGTAATAAAACGAGCTTGTTTTAGGAGGTACCAGGCTAGTGGAAACACGCTGCAAATCGAGTAGGGCTGGGTAGAGTAGGGCCAAGGCGTGCAAGGGCCATAAGAAACTAGTATTAGGGCTGTCACCTCATAACCAATATTTGAAATGGAATATAAGTCCATGTTGCAAACAGTAAATATACTGTACTTTCAAACTAAGAAAAAACACTTCTTAAGCACATTAAGGTGTCTTGATTAGTGAACCCCAGCCTGACCATCCATTCCTCTCTTGACTTCAGCAATGAGGAAGCACTGTGGTGGACAGGCAAAGCCACACTGAGTGGACAATAAAAACATCTGAACCATGCCGCTTGAGAACACTTTAGGCTCCACACCACAGTAGCATAATAAACGAAGATGGGGCTGTATGTTTATTATGAGCAGAGCAGCTGGCTAACTCCTCATCCACAACAAATTCATTTGTTAGCATCCCACCAAGTGTTTCATGTGACTGTGTCCTTCTTGGCATACGCAAGAACAGGCAGTCAACTTGTGTGGCCTAAATAGTAAAATGATCAAACTGAATGCCTTGTGTATTTTTGTTGGACCCCAACTGATGGGAGGGTGGGGTGGGGGTCAAATTAGGGGTGTCCTGATCTGATATTGATATCTGATATTGGTCTGATATTAACTACAAAACAAATATCAGATAACATAGGCCTGCATCTAAAATCTCTGATAAAAGCACTCTGATACAAGCAGTCCATTCTAAGTTATTTTTTATTTATTTGATTCAGTTGTAGAATATGCTTATGTTTCAGTTAAACAAAGTGGCTATTTAACAATTTAAACATATATGTTTTTGTTTTTATTGGATTTATTGAGGCTACTTTTCAGGGTCTTCTAATTTATTTGTTATTTATTTTATTTAATTGTCGTATTTTCTTATGTTTAAGGATAATATTTATTTAACCCATTGGTTAATAACAAATGGGCCAGTTTTTATCATACCTGCTATTGCTGACTACTATTCTCTGTTTGAGTAATCTCCCTTGATCAAGCCTTTCTTACAGTCTGTACAACAAAATAAGTAATAAAAGTATGTATTATTCCTTCTGATATCGTATCAAATTGATATCTGTATCGTCCAAAACTCAAGACTGAAAATATCGGTATATCATCAGTGAAAGAGTTGTATCGGAACACCTATAGTTATAACCAAATGTTTTTGGTTATTGGTTTGTATGCTTGAAATTGAAGCACAAACAAATAGAGTTGTTCAGCGTTATAGTGATTTGGTTTAAAGAGTCCGTATTTCACCTTGACTTGAGATTATACATTCTATTTATTATATATGGCTTGCATATCATTCCCCACATTGGCCTCAGAAACTCTGATTGGATGACCTGTCTCCTCTGTGGTAATAAGGTCAGGTCAGTGCTGCTTGGCACAACATTGTTACTGACTCTACATTTATTCTACTGTGTCTGTTCTGCACTTGGCTTTCAACATCGAGCCAATCTGCTTAAACTAAAGACAAAACAACATGATATGTCTGTTCTGAGATGCAGGGCAATCAGGCATTTTAGGCAGCTACTAGCATTGTAAACAAGAGGAGAGGAAGACCAACAATAAAAATGTGAAGGTTAGTAGGTTAGCTTGTTGGGTTTTTACCTGTGCATAACAAGCTGTTGCTTTGCTGTGACCTCTAAATATTGGCATAGAAGCATAATATGGAGGAGATCACATGACAGAAACACCATTTTTGTTTGCAAATAGACTATGTTGTGAAGATAAATGTTATAACAAGTTTTAAGCGATTCAAGGTCAAGTTGCTCTCTCTATTCAAATGGACTCTTGTGCTACCAGCAACTCTTGTCACGGATATACAGTTGAAATACAGAGTGGCTAAAGTGCATCAGAGAAGCAAATCAGAATACATACTGCAGCAAACAGACCAGTAGAGTAGGATCAAGATCTGATTTGAGAGAAGAAGTTGATTTCCTTAAGTCTGGACTAAAGCTTTTGCTCGAGGCTTGAGAGGGAAAAGAAGTGAGGCAGAAAATTTGCATGAGCATGTGGCTTAAAGGGACTGTGAGGAGTTTCTAAGTAATTACAAAAAAGTCTCACTTTTAGATATATGCCTGATTGAAATACACACTTTAAGATGAGTTTTATAGCATCTAAATAGGTTATCTATAAATGCTATTCCTTAGCCTTCCGGTCGGATGGGGCTGAACTGGCCTGGATACTCAACTTTGGGAGGAAGACAATTAAACCGAGAGCAAATTTATATTATTCGGATACGTCTTAGAGCACCAGGCTGTTAGTAGCGATATATAGCCGGCTACAAAACTATGATACTAAGTTTTCCAAAAATTGCTTGTATTCACACATCAAAAACTACAGCTACGTAACTGGAAAGAGATACATTACCTCGTCGCTTTGCATCCTGTAAGTTGTTGAAAAAAAGGAGTTGTAAAGCAATGCAGAGTTCTCAGGAAGGTCTGAGCTGCATTCATTAGCATCACAACAAACGCATGCTATGGCTTTGGTTGTGTTGTGGTGCGTTCCAGTTGTAGTCTGAAGTAGGAAGTTCTGGGTTCCGAGTAGGAAACTAAAACTGGAATGTCAGAATTTCTTACTGGGAACTCGGTGAAACCTCGCCACCCCCGAGTTTACAATCGAAGATGGATGCCCCCAGTGTGAACAGTTATTTAGCTCCTGTAATAATCAATTTATTAGCACTTCTGACTGGGGTATTGTTAGACTTATATTTACAAAAATGCTGCCATAGTGCTAATCACATTCTTCATACAACAACACAGGGCGTGCTAACAACAGCTAACAATAGCCTGGTAGCTCGGCATGTTTTTTTCCGACTTCAACTGGAACATCAATAAGTCACAGATGATGTCACTCCCAGTTCCGAGGTTACTGGAACACAGCATTACGACAGTCGCCGCGAGTGCTCATGGGTAGCAGAGTCTTAATGTCGGAAACAGATTCTCCTCACAGTCCCTTTAATGATACAGCAATAATTGTGTATTTGCTGGTCTTGCTAATGATTTACTATCATCCTGTTCATCCCTACTTTCAGAGCAACTTGTACATACCAAAATATAATCAACATATTCAACTCTTTGCATTTTCTGTTGGAATGCCATTGTACTCAAGAGAAATTACATCTAACAAACTGGCTTTAGATTCGGCTGACTGATGTATGATTTTCAGTCAGCTGGAAAGAGATGCACAAACAACATTTCTAAGCTTTTATAATAAAAACAGCAAACATATGAATAAACTTTGTCCTGTAATAGAAAATACACCCACTACTGATATGTTTATCATGGCAAAATAATATTCATCACACAAAAGAGCAGCATCTTTGAAGTGACCCGCAGGCTTCTCTGCGAGAGTCGGTAACCGATTTCTCTGCTTTCTTACATTAAAGGGTAACAAAATGGATACCACACAGATATAGAAAAGCTTTAAACTGAGCGGCAACACTTCTTTCCCAAAATAGAGATTAGCCTATGCAGGGAATATGTCAGCAGGATTCATATCAGAGTTCTGAGAGCATCAAGCCCCTCAGCCTAAGAGGCTTTAAACTGTTTATTCATGCTGCTGTCTGAAATGCACATGCTCATATTCTCAGAGGGCTTGTCTGCACAGATACACATTTGTCAGTGCATGTTCAAGTTTTTAATCTTAAACTTTCACAAAAGTATTAATATATGCTCAGGACCACGAACATTTGAACTATTAATGAAGGCTTGTCCTCTTTGTTTTAAGTCCTTTTTGATTTCAAAGTCAGTCTGCGTTTTTACCCGCTATGATGCAAATATTAAGAGGATAAGAGTTTAAGGTTGTGCACATTAACAAATCAAAATCCATCAGGAGGCAAAAGACTCTGAGTGCTTTGGTTGATTTATTCCTACAGCTTTTTAATGCCTATAAAAACAATTGATTGAAGACAAAATCAATTGAGAGAATTATTCAGTAATCTGATGTTTCTCACAGCCACTCAATGCAGAGCTATCTCTTCTGAAAATGTTTTCTTTACCTTCAGTCTCTTCAATACTGAATCACAAGAAAGTATCAAATCTGTTGCATATTTATTGAGGATTAGAAGATACCTTGATGCGTAAATGGAGTCTGTCAGTGATCTGTGTGACAAAGTTAATGAAAATGTTTTCGGGGTGTTTTCACACTTACAGTCCTGCTCATCATTATTGGCACCCATGAAGTTTAAGTACACAATGTGACAGTACAAACAGTTTCTTTACAAACCTCTCTAACTTTGCTCTGTATCACTTTATCAGACTCAAACTTGGCAGAAGTAATGTTCACATATTAAGGTTTGTAAATAAGGCAGTCTTAATTGCAACCACTTGAAGCCTACAAGGAAAAGAACACCCTATCAACAATTAAGCATGGTGGAGATTCTATAATGGTTTGGGGCTGCTTTGCTGCATTGGGTACTGGAGGCCTTGACCGTATCACAGGAATCATGAAATCAGAGAATAATCAGAGAATTTTAGAGCGAAATGTCCTACCCAGTGTAAGAACACTTGGTTTGAGTCAAGATTGTGGGCCCTCCAGCAAGACAAAGACCCAAAGCACACATCCAAAAGCACACGGGAATGGTTGAAAAGGAATAAAATGGCCTATTTTAAAATGGCCAGCAATGAGTCCTGATCTCAATCCGATTGAAAATCTTTGGTATGGCTGAAATCTGCAATTGGGGAAAAGACACCTGCAAATGTTCAAGAGCTTGAACTATTTGCAAAGGAAGAGTGGGAGAAAATACCAGCTGAGAAGTGCAAGAGGCTTGTAGATGAATATAAGAAACGTTTGGAGTCTGTCATCTGTCATCAGTGCCAAAGGGTGTGCAACAAACTTGTAAAAATGTTTTTTTCTTTTTTGGTTAAAGTGTTTTGGACCTTCAATTAAAATATCCTGATGACATAAATTTTGTACATTTCAATTTATTTCTAAAGATATTGTTAAAGTAATGAAAATAATGAAGGGGTGCCAATAATACTGAGCAAGACTGTAGATTATTTTGGAGATTTATCCAACACAAGTGAGCTTTCTGTACTCACCATGGTTTATTTGCATATGTGTGCACAAAGCCAACTCCGTCTCAGTGCAAACAACTGCGCCAGGCTCACCTGACAGATGTAGTCTCATTCTCACTCGCCCTCTGGAGCATTTTGTTTGCAGTGAGAAAACAATCGGCTCAGGAACCAACATTACCTGGGTGACGAGTTAACTCTTTACAGTGCTGTAGTATAAACAGTAGTGTATATTATAAATGCATCACAGCCACCAGGCAACTACACTGGCAAAAAAAAGTACTTAATAATAATGTTCTGACTCCCACCTAGTCACGTCTGTGCAGGAACAACATGCCATGAAAATATCAACAGGCTAACATTTCTCACCAGATCATCACAGGACTCAGTAAACATGGCTGATTCAAAAGGTTGTTAAGTTTTCAAGACTGTATGAGTCCAACTTGACAGTTACTCAAGACACCTCTGCAGGTGTTGGGTTGTAATAATTTCCCATGCTATTTTTTTTATCCCCTATAGTCTGCCATGTTAACAGCCCATCTTCTTTGTGTACAGTTTGTTTACACTTCTGTAACAAGGCATGCCCCATGTTGATAAATATGCTAATCTTCATTGTCTTACACAGGATTGTATATCTGTTATCATTAGATCAGATTGTAGGTAGTTTAACCTCGTGGCTTATCTTTGAGAATGCAAAGTGCATCTCGTTCATATAAGAAGACTTGATGAGATGTAATGGACCTAAGCCTGGACTTGACCTGCTTTAAAAGACTGCTGTGTGAACATGAAAAGACCAAAAGACACCAAATTTTAGGTTTGGAACATTTTAGTTTAAATATTCACGTCACTAAAGGTTGTCATTTAAGTAATCACCTTGAACTGTTTGAGTGTGATCACAGGTTGTACAAAGGGTTGTTAGCCTTATTGTCATCATCCATTATTTTCTGAAGGTTGTTTAATTCAGCTCACATAATTAGTCAGATAAATGATTAGAGCTGGATCCAGAGACTTTTTCAGCGAAAGCCTCACCTTTTTTCTATTTGGGTGCACTGAGTTTCAAGAACAGCTGCAGATCTTGTAGCTTAAATTTGCACCCAGTGGTCTTCTGCTGCCGTTCTCTGCTTCAAGACATCGTCTGCATACATGGAGGAGCTGCCACTCAGTATATTTTCTCTTTTCTGACCATTTGCCATGACCCCTAGAGATGATTGTGTGTGAATTTTTCAGTAGATCAGCAATTTCTAAAATACTCAAACAAGCCTGCCTGGTACTAAAAACATTGCATCACTCAAAGTCACTTGAATAATCTTTCCTTCACTTGTTTACGTTGCCTTTTTTTATTACTCACAGATTTGTTTACAATCTATGTTAGCTGTTTATTTTGTCTACATACTTATTTCACACTTACCTATTAAAATATTTTTTTAATCTTTGGTTCTAACTCTCCTCACTGGTTTCTCATTGTCTTAGTCATTCTTTTACTATGTTCATGTTTAATATACTCCCTTTTTAATTATTATTTTAATTGTATTTTTTTTCTCTTTTACCCATCCTCTATCTACCCTCTTCTTTTCCATCTTCCTGATGTGATGTCGTCAACTTACAACTACAGTCAGTTTAGCTATCTATTGTCCTATGGTCTCCTTATGATTATATATAAAACAAATACCTTTTTCAATAATGTTCTTGATTTACACATGTTGACATAGTAAGCTGTGCTTAATTACTTTTCCAGCTTAAATGCTTACCATTGTCTTTCCTTTTGTGGCTTTAATTAACAGGACCCTCTGTACCTTTTCCTTTGACTCTTTTTGGTGTCTTTTGATGGGATTGCTGATTTTGTTGTACCCAGGGTTCCTCCTTATTCTGCCTCCATTTTGTCTGTTAAAGCACTTTGTGAAGTTATTTTTTTTATTTGCACTGAAACTGGCTTGGGATTTTCTAAATAGCTATTGGAGTTTAAAGCAGTTAAATTGATGTACCTAATAAAGTGGCCCACGAGTGAATAGTTACCTTTTAGGCAGCACTAAGATAGCTGAATCTTTTCCCTTTTAGCCTTCAAGTTATAATAAAACAGTCACTTACTGGCTCCAGCTCCATCTTTTATTGGATGCACTTGCTGACATTGTTAATCTTTTCCCTAAACTCCAAATAAGTGAATTCCCAGAAATGTTAAATACTTTTTAAAGCTACAAGAGGCACAGTTTTTTTTTTTAAAGAAAGGGTTGTAAACTTTCTTTCAACAAATTGTCCCCACTTTTACAACCAGTTTGATATTCAGTCCATCTTTTACTAGTCTTAAGACCACACTCGGAGCCTCCTGTCTTGCATATCGCAGCGTGTAATCACACTGTCTCGTCCTCCCTTTACACCCTCTGCTCTCTTAAAGAGTAGTAAGATGAAATGGGCTGAGGGTTGATATCCATCAGGGGATGGGACCCACAGTGGCTTTACTAGACACTGTGGGATCATTAGGGCCTTTAGACTTGATGGGATATTGTGTTTTTATGAGCTCTGTGCAGTAATCCATTAATAGAGCTGACACGCCATTAGCCTTTATTGATGTCCAATGCGTGGGCTCACATGAAAACACCATTATTTGTCATGATCAAAGTTTAACACTGACACGCAGTGATTTAATGGCCCCCACCGGCTGCTCGGACCCCTGTCTTTAACCTTCAAGGGCATCCAGGCCAATGAAGTATACAAGTAGTACCGTTTAGCAGACACAGGTTCTGTTTTTAGGTTAAGTCTTGTAGCTATTGGGAGAATATTCCACTTTTTTAGTAATCTTAAAGTCTTTTTAGTAGGGCACTAATGGAAAATGTGTCTACTAACAACAATTCAGGAACACTTTCTTGTAGTGAACATGGATAAATTAGACTTAAAAAAAATACTACAAACAGCACATTCTGTGCCCTGCTTGAAGTACTGCCACTGCCTTAAGAAAAACTTTTCCTCGGGACCCTGAACGCTGAGGCTTCATTTATTAAAGGAGGATACATCTCTTATTTGTTTAGTGTTTTTGCTGAGTTAATTTCTTCTGTGGAGCAGATCTCCTCCAGAGCTACTTGCTTGTGCCGACTCTCTTGTCTGCCCTCTAGGGAAATAGAATATGTATTTACCATTCTCTTAGGCTTTTATAAAGGGTTTAGCGACATTAATAATTTCTAAAAACATAAAAGAGGAGTATGGTTGTTTGATGTGTCCGCCTTTTGCCAGCTAAGCACTTGGAGGAGTTAAGGAGTGTGGGTGTTCACTGTAGGAGGTTGAAAAGAGGCAGTGGGTTTACAGTAAAACATCATAATGTAACCTAAATGTGTGATACAGCAAACAAAAAATGTAATAAAGGAAAAAAGGAGGAAATCTCATTCATTTTCTATACTGGCTATCCTTTTCAGGGTTGCAGGGTGGAGTTGGGGGGGCTTGAGCCTATCCCGGCTGTCATTGGGCGAGAGGCAGGGTACACTCTGAACCGGTGGCCAGTCGATCGCATGGCCACATAGAGAGACAGACAACCATTCACGCTCACACTCATACCTAAAGGCAATTTAGAGTCACATGCATTACCCGCTGCGCCACCGTGTGGCCCGGAAAACAACTCTTATGCAGGAAAATCATATTGACCTTCAGAAGTCATACATCCAATACTTTTATTTTGCCATTGTTCTTTAAAGCTCTGACTTTTTTTGTTAATTTTCTGTTAGTAAACTTAACACATAATCTTTCTATAAAATTGAAAAATCCATAGAAATTGTTTTTGTAGGGATGCTCAATGTAATAATACAACTGAAAGATTGTTTTCTTTTTTGTTTTATTTGCTGTTACATTTTATTTGAAACTGTAGATAGCTTAGTTCAGTCAGGAGAGACCAAGGTTGAGTGAAATTTTTTTTAAGTTTTATGATCGAAACTGTGCAATGTGTCGTGATCAGCATCTCTTCAATGATTAGACCTCACTGTGATGTCTTAGTGTACTTCAAGAGCACTGAAGGCAAATGCTATTCTTTGAATGCTTCTTTATCATTTCCAGATGGCTTCTGATCTTAATTCTTATATTATATAAATAGTAGGGCTCGGATGATACGCTTTTCTCCTGATTTGATTTTTACGATTTTTTTGGTGCCGTTTTGGTTTAAATTGCGATTCTATGATATTGCCAATTTTTGCAATCTTTAGTTAGCTTTTTTAACACCAGCGAAAAAGATTAACAATGATGATGATGCCTCCAGACTATATCAGGAAAAATACACATCACATATGAGTCCCTTTTTTCGGAATTATTCAGCAATATGTTTTAACAAGCTGTTTATACTCTCTCTTCAAAAGCCTGGAATGCATTTCAAAGTGGCTTCTTAACACAGACTAAAATTAAGCATTTAAATTTTTGAAAAAAAAAAAAAAAAAGATTTTTGAACAAAAAAAATGAGTAAAAAAAAATCCAGATATTTAGGCGAATCGATTTTTTCTCCCACCCCTAATAAATAGCCAATTTCAAATATCACTACCTGCTCACTTGCCAGGCTGCTGAGGGCATCAGAGTGACACTGAAGCATGCTGGGACATATTTGCTCCATAGCTGCCCTGTGCGTCTAAGCCCTGCTGGTCAGGGTTAACTCACAGACGCCTGATGATGAATGACAGTTATCTATTTTTACAGCTTGATATAGATCCATCAGCTTCCTCCGGAGAGTCCTCCTCAGCATCTCAGTGCCCTTTGGAGGAGATTTTCCAGGTCACCAAGCCAAGGTGAAAAACAAAACAATGCACTTGAGCGTGCACACATTCCTGAATAGAAAACACTTCCTCATAGACATGCATGCTCTCAAACAAAGCCTGACACACACTCCAAACTCCTTCCTAGTGGACATATGGAAATGTCAGTGCTTCCCAAGAGATGCTGGCTAATGTCAGGACATGTGGTTGGCATGGACCAGGGCCACACGTATACTCAGTCCAGCTGTGTGAGGGACTGCTGGCTAACCCCCTCAGCCGCCCCTTCTTGTACCTCTTTCTGCCTCCACCCCCCAGGAGGGGAACTAATTGTGAGCGTTATTGATTGCCACAGCAGATCTGCGCTGTCCAGCGGGTAAATAAGATGGATGGAGTTGTCAGGTTGTCATCAGGTGAGGTTTTTTGACAGCATGCCTCAGGGCGTGTACAACACAGTCCAGGTTAACTGAGGCATAGACAGAGCAGTGAGGCGGTGCAGGGCTGCTGCTTTGACTTTGGACAGAAACACAGGGAGTGAAAGGTGATCTACTTTGAGTTAACAACTTATCCTGTTACTATGCTGGATGTCAATAAAGAATTTTCAGTCAGTGATGACAGCTCCGCTTAAAAAAGACAGCTTACCTGCAAAGTTTCTGTATCTTAGTTTTCCTTTTCTTTTGCCTATTCTATCTTTTCTTGTTTTGATATACTCTGTTTTTATTATCATTATTTTATTTATTGATTTATTAATTATTAGTATAATATTATTTTATTTCTTTTTTTACCTGCCCCCTATCTGCCATCTTCTTTTCTATCTTCCTGATGTGACCTTCAACAGTCTTAAATTTATCTATGTATCTGTAAATCTATTATCCATCCGTCTTGTCATCTCTTTGTCATTATGAATTATACCAGCTGTTTCAATCCCAGCAGTTTATTCTATTTTCTTTCATTTTGTTGCTTTAGTTAACTTGACCATCTGTGCCTTTTCCTTTATCCGTCTCCGATAAACTAATTGTTGATTTTTTTGTGCCTTTTTCTGACTTTGTTTTATCTCTTAAAGCACATTGTAAACTTCTGTTTTTTCAAGGTGCTCTATAAATAGAGTTCTTCTTCTTTGTCTTCCTCTTCCTCTTATTATTATTATTTTATTTATTTATTTTTATTTATTTATTGGCTGGTAAAAATATTATATTTATTACATGTTTAACCCTCTTGACCACACCATGTAGCTACATAAAATGGTTGCTTTATTATTATTATTATTATTATTATTATTATTATTATTATTATTATTATTATTATTATTATTATTATTATTAGTAGTAGTAGTAGTAGTAGTAGTAGTAGTAGTAGTAGTAGTAGTAGTAGTAGTAGTAGTAGTAGTAGTAGTAGTAGTAGTAGTAGTAGTAGTAGTAGTAGTAGTAGTAGTAGTAGTAGTGGTGGTGGTGGTTCCCAGGTAGTAATAATACAACAACTTTTGTTTTCTTTTTTACCTTGAAATTGGAAATATTGTCCTCTTAAGTTCTGGGCTGAGCCAGGAATGTCTTGGGATATCAATGCATCTGTTCAAAATGTAAATCCCTGCACTGTATTGTCCCTTGCAAAAAAGTACATCTTGTGCTTTTTACTATACAGCCAGAAAAATGGATGTGGAGCTCTGTCTTGATGAAGGGTCATAAATACATAAAGGCTTAAATAAAACCTCAAAAACTTAAAGTTTTCTCCCTAACGTTGAAATTTAAAGTAAATCATTTCACATAAAAAAATAGATGAATGCTCTCTACACCCTGTTAAACAGATAAACAGCTCTGCTGGGTTAGAGAAGCTGGAAAAAACAACTCTCCTTCACTTTGTCAAAATCCCTCTTTCCTCCTTTCTCAGACAATTGACATGTATTAAGTAGAGAGAACTAGAAACAAGGTGTAGAGGCAACAATGTTCCACCACATCACAGGTAGTTAGGACCCTCATTTATGTTCCTGTTATTAGCCAGATTTTGTCTGTCCATGTGTGCACTGTGATTCCCTAGGTCACAGTGTTAGCCTTAAGGGAATAAAACTTGGGTGAAACCTGTTGTGTTAGTCGTGTTTATCTCTGGTGCAAACAGTTGAATCTGGGACCTTTCAAGATTTTTTCACTGTTAGAGCCAACCTCTAGTGGACATAATAGAACAGAATTGTTTTCACTTCTTCAGTTTTTACAGTCTGCGTGCTGTCAGTGTGTTAAAAAAGTACATCATAAATACCAAAAGCGATTGTCTGTTGTTGTTTTATTGCCCATATAGAAGCGATCATATACATAGGGGACTTTTATATTTGGTCATAACACCTTGCTTTAGATTTCCATTGAGCTTGTTCAGTTTTAGACTCAACTTTTGCCACATAAAAAACCCATTCATAGCTTACAAACCTCTCAGATCTATACATCAAGGTCAACAGTTATTATGATGTGTAAACTGTGAATGCAGAAGTCCTATAAAAATGCTCAGACTTTGAATTGAGTATGCACTTCTTGTCCCATCAAAAATAAAATGTCTTTATCAAAGTGCAGGAATGGCTTACCCACTGTTACGTTTATTGCTTGAATAGAAATAGAATTTGCCTGAAGGACGTTTGGTACTTCCATATGCATGTCTGTGACTTTCTGTTCAGTTTTGCCTCACTGATGATAACTGTGTTGATGTATGGCTCAGCACCAGACACGCTCTCAGCAGTATTTTACTGCTTCAAACGATGCACTTCAGAGTGTAAACCCTCAACAAATGGCCTCATAGGTCTAGCATCAGGATTCATGTGGCCTCTCCAAAGGCGGAACAGAGACCTGAATATGTAGCAGGGCCGTCAGTACTCCTGTGACTCCTCACTGCTCTCTACACTTTCTACAATGTGTGCAAGGAAAACACTGCTCTGGGCGAGGATTGCTTTCTAAATGCTGCAGGATTTGAGTTATTATGAAGAAAATTAATACTGGGGAACCAGAGATTAGCCACAGCCTTAGTTGACCCTCTCCCATTGTGAGCATGGATGCAGCCCTATAGGGCAGTTCTCCTGATGAATTTAAATGATACACTGGATGATTTGAATATAAAGTAATGAGCTGTACAGGAATCCGGTTATACATGACATGATTGAGGGGCAAAACAATTAATGTTTGGTCCTGATGGAGAGCCCTGCTCAGGGTTTCAATTTTAAAACTCATATACTGATAGCAATATGGTCCAAACGATGGAAACTATCTGCCCGAAGTGCTGCATAACCCAAATTGCCTCAAAGTGAAAACTTTCCCTTTTCTTCCCAACAATCCTCCGTGTATTTATTTATTTGGGTTGGATGGATTTAGGGTCATGCCCTTGTGGGCAGCATGTAGTCTCAGATTACTTTGCCCTCAGCTGAACAAGATGGGGAACGTTTTTTCTCTACATACATGTTATAGAATTGGTGATGGAAAAATGTGATTTGCCCTTAAGACACAGGTGTACAGTATGGCAATCCTAGATCAATAAGAACAATAGTGTATCAACGACAGTGGACATGAAGAAACAGACAGCATCTTAAATCATCAGAAAGTACCTGAAACACCATTGGCAATGGAGGCAGAGGTAGTTAAGTACTGGCCCTCCCCTTCTCAATGCAAGGATCAACTGATGTAATGGTTGAATCACAAGTAAAACTTTTTAAACCAAAGGGCCTTTGAAGGGGAAGGCAATGATGACAGAGAAATCTGGACCTTAGTACTTGTCTCAGACCATCTAAATATTTATTTCCATGCTTTAATTGCCATGCCTATAGCAAGAGTACGGTGGCCGAGAAAGGCCACAACAAATGTAAACGTCACAACAACTGCATAATACTACAACACAGTGGCATTAGGCTGCAACACAGCGGCATTAAGCCACAATGGAAGTTAACTCCACAACAAATGCAAAAACTGCAACACAGCAGCATTAAGCAACAATCAAAGTAAACTCCACAACAAATGCAAACACTGCAACACAGCAGCATTAAACGACAACGGAAGTAAAAAGCCAACTTGTTTTTCTCTTTCCTCAGTCCCAAGTCCATGACAACCAGACTCTAGACTCTATCCTTTCAACTGTGCGTCCAATAATATGGAAAAGACAGACAGGGCTCACCTACTGCGAACTAGCTTGGTTCAAACACTGGGACTCAATGGGAAGTGTTAGCCTATCTTTGCCTAAAGTCTTCAGATAAACTCTTCTGCAACTCTCCTGTGTGCTTGTTGTGACTCGTTTTTACCACCTTATGTCACGTTATCTTCATATATTATCTTTGTCTACTCCTAAACAGAGGCTTTGTTTGGTTCTCCAACTTACAAGCGCGACTTCAGTGGAGATGGGATGTTCAAAAATGAAGGTGTAAAAGCACCTTCTGTGGATACAAGCCCTAACTTGATGCACTACAAATATTAAAGAATAATAAATATTTTCCATGACAAGAAGTATGCCTGGAAAAAAATCACCCTCCCTTAGAAAGTTTTTTTTCAAAAGGATGGTGGAGACATGCCATGCTACAAATAATCTTTGCAAAAAACTGGACACTAGGAAGAGAATTCTGGTAGTTCAGCTTTTGGTGTTGATATGAAGTTTATTCTCCTGCTTCCGGTGTACAGTATCAGTCTCCTCATAGGAGAAGCTCACATGGACTTGACAACCAATATATCAGCAAACTAATAAATCAGTGTGAAAGGCCATGTATCTTGGCAACTCCTGACAGGTACACAGATGCATGATGTGTGAGGGTAAATTCTAATTAATTCCATTCATTTCCCATGTGAACTACAAAAGAGTTTCGCACTTTTGCCAACTGAAATTGAACGCATGTATTTTCTCTTACTAATTGACAACAATTACGATTGCAAATACATTCTTCACCTTTTTTGACCTCCACATAGTGGTAAACATTGTAGTCTTTGTGCTTTTCACAACGTAAAGTAGAAGGAAGACAAGTGTGTTTAAGTCGGAGATTTTACACAGCAGTTCAAGGTGGCGTATTCTGTTGTCTAAAAATACTCTTAGAAATATGCTTTCTGAAGGCTCTGAGTTGGACTTTGCATCTTCACTTTTATTAAGTCTCTCTGTACTTTAATTTTATGTAATTTCATTTTTGCCTCATAGGGAAAAGGAGGATTTCTGTCAGCGTCTCTGTAATGCAGCATTAATTTGCAGGTGTCTGTGAATCCTGAGTGGTAAATACTGTCGGCATTGCCAGAAGGCATTATGACTCAGAGCAAGTCTGTGATCAACTGTAATGAAAAGACTGCAAGACAGCAGGCATTTATGTCAAAGCCAGATGAGAAGCAGCTGTAAACACTCGGCCAGCATCCTCAGCCAGTAAATTTTGTGGAAAAAAGGTATTTACATGTTGGATTTCTCATCCCTACCAGCTATTATTTCCTGCAAAATGGTCCCACATTGCCTCCTGCCCATTCACAGCAGAATGCTTCATTCTGCTTCAGCTATCATTGGTGGTGTGACAAAAGAATTGAAAGTCAACAGATTATGTTTACTTCCAGAACAGAGCTTATCAAAGCGTCATTAGGCTGCCGTGATGCTGCCTTTTTATATTTGAGGCTAATGATCCGTGTAATATCTGTCCTTTCCCCCCGGATGTGCTGTTTTCCATCAAGACAAGGCTATTTGGAACACTGTGTGTGCTTTTGGTGTTGTGTGTGTTAGACCTATTTCTTAAATGATACGAATGACCCTTTTTTAAGAACCTGACCATCTAAGGACTGAAGGACACCCTGTCTTGGCTTAGATTGGAGCAATATTCTTCATGTGGTTGGTGTTTTAATTAATGTGCACTGCTGCATCTCTAATGTTTCAGGAAAAAAGTCAAGTGCAGCATAATCATTGGAGACATCAAGGTAAAAATGATGATACTACATTGATGTGCTAAAATGATTATACCCTGGAGGTCAAATTACAAAGTAAGGGCACAGATACAGTGATAATGTAGCCTTGGTAACCACAGAGGTGTTACATACAAGTATAATTTTGCAGTATTCTTAAAGACTTTTCTCTTAAATTAAGATCATATTTCACTTTTTTAGCTTGTAAACCCTATTTAGGCATTGTTCATTACGCACTATTGTTTGTGTGATTACTCACTTGGAGAGATGTTAAGAACAGCTTGGAGCAGGAGGTTGTGTGTCTTGGGGCGTATTTGTGTATTTTGGGGACTGGAAGAAGCAGTTGGGGGGTGAGGTGATGGCATTGAGCTGAATACCATTTGGGGAGGGGGTTGCAAATATATATTATACAAATATAGTAAAATATAAAAAATATATTCATGAGTGACAGCTTCTCAGAAAGAAAGTACAATCAGACATTCCCTTGGGTTACTTTTATTGCTGTGAACACACTTGTAAGATGGTGCTTTGTTCTGTTTTGCTCAAAATGATTCATATCATTTTTGAGCTCCTTTGCCTCCAATTGTTGGCCCTATCAATTTGTAAAAGGTCCTTCACCCAGTAACACTGTATGGGGGCTTTAAAACATGTTTTATGACCAAAAAAGGCTCAAGACTGACAGCTAATATATCAGCGTTGAGAGGAACACCATCATTTTAAACTGCAGATTCTTTAAAAATGTTTTGCTGGTGAAACAGGGTCATAAACTTGACACTATATCATTCTATAAAAGACATTTTGTTTTGTTTTATTTTTGCATTGATATCATGGAAATGAATATAGGAGCAAATTCAAATGGTTACATTATGATGCTGAGGAGTGATTAGTGTGGTGGTTGGAGTAGGATGGGGGTAGAAGAATAACTTGGTAATAAAGTAATGTTGTGAAAGCATGTTGTGAATAACAGGTAATGTTGGTATGTAGGTAATGTGATCTAGGAGGGTTTATTGGTAGGTTTATAAAGTAGGCCAGTAGGCAGGTAGGAAGGGGGGAGTTTTTGACAGATATATTATTTACCTTTGAATCCATTATTTTATTACATTTTATCCATTTCCTTCACAGGAGTCTTGTTTTCTGTTCAGTCAGATTTGGATAACTGTCCTTTGTAGCCGTGACTTATAAATTTTTCAGATTGAACCAACATAATTATTCAACATGCCTGGTTGATTTTAACCCTCCAAACTCCACAGGATTTCAGGTTCCTCCAAACAGTAACACTTACATTGTTTACTTAAATGACTTGAATCATTCAGTAGATCTTTATACAAATAAAATGTGTTTGAAAGTGAGTCTGTTGTCAGTCCTTGGAGTAAAGGTCAGTATTATCCTTACCATGTGCGATACTTGTGTGTGTTGGACCCCAGGAAGAAGAGCCAATGCTTTTGCTAGTGCTAATGGGGATCTTAATAAAGAAGAAGACCATATACGGTATTAAAAAAAAATCATACTTTTTCCCCAGAAACATTTTGTGCAAACTTGTCTTTTAAATTACATTTTTTTAATTTAATTTTTGATGACTTGTTGTTTGTATTAATCCTACTTTTAATGAAAATGGTGCAGTTTGAACAGAAATATGTACATGTTAAGTATAGGCTTTTCCCCCTCCAGTTTGATCCCCAGATTAAATGGCTTGACTAATTTCCCAGTTTCTTCTTCCGTTGTTTACTTGATGGTCATCCAATCAGGATTAGCTTAATGCCAACAAGACATTAAATAGTTGCCTGTCAGTTCCTAAATGAAGTATAAAAGGCAGGGTGAGTAATGTACTATAATGTGGCCTTTTGAAACATCTAGGACAGCAACTGCATCAAGAGCAGCACAAATGACAATGTGGCACAATGGAACATTTGGAACAGTAAGAATAAATATGTCAGTAGTTTGGACTGAGAAAATTCTTTGCATTTTTTTTCCTAATAGCCATGGCATGGCATGACCATTTTTGAGATGAGATAAAAGTGCTCAATTTCGATCTGTGTACGATTTGACAAGTTTGCGTGATATAAATTTCATATGATTTCTTTTCACTCCCTGGTCAAATTACTTTAAATACACAGATCTGACTTCACTACAGCATAGGTGTTAAGATCGCTCAGGTTTTTCTAAAAAAAATAACGCTTAAAGGGTTCATATTTTATGTTCATTATTTAAAAATAAAGATCTAGGTGGAAGGAAAATAGTTAAAATCAGCCTGGAGCTACAATGGTGAAAACCTTTGAGCAGCCACAGTCTGTTATTTTTATTATGATTTGTCAATGTTTCTGTAGTCTTTTCAGTTGTTTCATCTTCAGTCACCTTGACACACTTCCCTGCTCAGTGCTGACACAGACCTCTTCTTGGCCCGTCTTGGATGCTGCTCGTGTGTGTCAAGAGGTGGATTAACATGGTGGCAGGCAGTACATATGGCAGAGATCAAACAATTAACCTGCTCGTGATTGGCCGTACCATCAGGGTGCAGTAATTAGAGCTAAGTGGCCCTGAGACCAAACTGCAGTAATAGGAAAGCTCACTGCTGGGAAGAGCCACAACTCTCGACGTCTGTGCAAGTTTGTATGACCTCAAGCTGCATTCATCATGACGCTGTCACAATCTGTTCTGCTTTTATTTCGAGTTGGAATTTCATGTTTACCCGGAGTTTTGATTGAATGTAAATCTACTGAGCCAATGGACCTTTCCCCACTCTTGCAGTCGTATAATATGCTGCCAGAATGCTTGGAAATATTGAATGGAATATATATTTTCATAGCTGTACATGGTTGATAGTCTATATAGGTATTTTCTGCACCTTTGCACTCAATATGTACCCTCATACCTGGTTTGTCTCTGAGTATTTATCTTCCCAGGCAAGTGTTCTAAGCTGATTTTACGAAGACAAATCCATCCTGCTCTCCTGTGCTCTGCGGATAAAGTGATTCTTCATCTGATTCACATATCGATCCTCTTTGGAGGGGGCTACAAGTGTAGCTGTTTTGTTCTTACTCCTGCATTGGAATTGGCCCGAGAGTTTTTTAATTGTATCTAACCTCTGAGACTGTGATTGATGAAAGACAGGCCTTAAAATTACAAAGATTCAGAAGTAATTCAACACTGCTTAAAGGCTGCACACTATCAATGTGCCTTGAATCATGTAAAAAACACAGGATTCAAGCATTTGCAAAGGTGACGGCCGATAGACATTCCCTAACAGAGAGTCGCTGTAAAGAGGCGTTCTGCATTCTTTCAAACTTAACAATATAATATTATGTTGGATAAGTATTAATGCGTAATGTGCTTCAGTCTTTTGCCCAAGTTCCTTTTTTCTTTTGTTAGTCATATATCATGTGAAGTATGACTGTCTCACTCTTTCTTTAACCTACAAATCTCTCACCTTGGCAAGATACTGTATGTTCTAGTGCGGTTGATCATTCAAACCAAATGTTTATTGAGTACTTTTGAAGTAGCATAAAATGACTTAAAGTGGCCCCAGGATGCCTACTCATCAGACTAGTCCAATTAGTGCTCTTCAGTGCTTTTTCATGATTGACCCTATTCTAATCAATCATGAGAATGTACTAGGAAAGAGTTGTTTGTTTACTGTGCCTTTGCATGATAGCAGCAAGGTTCCATTATATTTACATCTTTAGACATTCACATTAATTCCACGAGGCTGTAATATCTGTGTAAGTTTACACAGAGCCCACAAAATGCACACAAAAGCTAAGAAACCTACTCATGGTGCTCCTGTCTCCCACTGAGTCTGCATGGGTCCTTCTCTCAAACATTATATCTCAGATAAGCAAAGAGAGGGTCAACTCACTCCCCTCCTCCCAATTCCATCTCTGCAATGTTATTGGTGGAAGCGAAGCATCACAGGGACATAAATATTACTGCTTGAAACGGCAGCATGAATGGGTCTGACTGGAACTGCATCAATCTGTACTTTCAGGAGGACAGTAAATGCCTTTCCACTGTACTGTACATAAACAGGGCCTGAGGCATTGTGTTTCCATCTTGAAACTGGTATCTCAAGGATGTTTTGAGGCACTTCCTTCAAATTTAGCACAAAGTTTGACCCTAACTGCAGCACACAGTGATTAGAATCTCCTGAGAACAGGTTAAGGATCATATGCTTGTGAATGTGATACATTCAAAATGCTACGAGGTGGTTTTTGATGATGATTGTACTCTGAGCTGAGTATGGACTTGGGAAGGTGATATTAGCATGTCACTACCTGTAGCTTGCATGTACTGAGCCTGGGTCTGTTGATGGCAACATGCTGTTGTGGCTCTTGTGGCCATGTGGTAGGGTAGGTAAGAAAAAGTAGCAATTAATACAAGCATGGTGAGCAGTGAGAGTAAGCATACAGGGAGGTGGATTTGGGATTCCAGAGTCCACTAACAGGCTACTTTGAGGTATTGTGGTATTGGACTAAACACCTATGATGAGGGGGCCCCACCCGGTGACCTCAGTAATTTTGTGGCTGTTGTAGTGGATCTGGAGGGCCAGTAAGCGGCCATGTAGTACAGCAGAAAACATTGACATTGCCAATAACTGGAGTTTGCATATACAGAGCCTGGGTGAGCCTGAAAGTGGAAATGCTGTGGCAACAAAGGCCCATGCAGCCCATGTGAATATATACATCCAGAGATGTAAACATCCTTCCAGAGACAAAAGGACAAAATAGCAACAACCCCATGATCATCCAGATCACAAATTCATGAATCTGTCCTCATCACATTTGTCTTTTATGAATAGAGATTCAATCAATCAGTCAGATTAAGAATAACCTTAATAATGAAGTCAACTTTTCATTAATCTAAAGTCTTTAAGCTCATTATTTTAGGAATGCACAGAGAGTTTTGGGTTCAAACTTGAACCATTTGAAAAGACAAAACATTCACCTCTGTGCCCTTTGGTGTATACTTTTCTAAGACCAAGGAGGCATTAGTTAAAGAGAAATATAGAAAACAGAACATTTTTTTCACAGCAAATATGTGTGCCCACTCCATGAAATGTTTTGCAAGTTTTTAAATCACTGTTAAAAAGTCTTCAGTCCAGGCTCTCAGAATGCAAATGTTCTTACTAATGACTTCTTGGTTCTGTTATAAAAATGCTCTGTATGAGTTTGAGTTGTTGCTGTTACAGTGTGTTGGAGCCATTCTTAGTCAGATCTGCCTAGAAAAAAACAAGATCTCTAATTGTAGTGGGACAAACCTGGCTTGATAAAGGTTGCTAAATTTGCAAATTTGCACTGCTTTCAAAGTATGGAACTTTCTGAGAAAGGACATTTAGGTGATGCCAGATCTGCACCAGACTTTACAAAAACAAAAACAAGCAATAATAATCAGACATATCTCACCCTTAGCTGTATCTGTAAAACAGCTGGTATTAAGGAGAGGAACACTCCTTCCTTTTGCCAAATCTTATCGGTGTTAAAAGGACCTTTGGAGATTTCACACTGCTGCAGTAACTTTTTAATGTGGTCTCGATAACGGTTGCTTGTTGTCTTCTGAGGTATGTTGTTGTACGTAGGGATACTGCAATTTGTGCTAGATAATGTTTAAAATTAAAGGAGCTTGTGAGCAAAGGGCGAGACTTGCCACCTGTGTGTGTCAGTGTTATTGTTGAGAAATGAGAAATCTTGAAAACATTTTCATCTGCCAGAGGGGGCCTGCTAGAAAGTTAAACAACAATTGAATTGTGTAAAAACTACAATTTGCTGAAGATGAAACACCAAATGCCCATCTTTGGCCCAGTGTGTTTTAAGCATTGTTTATTGTAGATAGCAGAATGTGAAATACATGGTCATAAAAGTGATCTTATATTTTTTTTAGTGAAGGAAGATGAAGCTGATTTCAGATGCTCTGACTGAAGATTTTCTGCTCTGTGACTCTGGATCGATTGGTTGATATGTATGATGTGCTGCAATTGTTCTATATCTGTAAAAAATATGTCAGTTTAATTACCCTCAATATATTTCTGTTTCTGCTGTTCTATTTCTGCATCTAACACTGTGAAGTAATGCAGTCAGTATGTATACATTTAAAGGTGCTATGAGGAGAATCTATTACTGGCGACACAAAGATTCTGCTACCCATGAGCACGCGTGGCGACTGTCGTTTTGCTGCGTTCCAGTAACCTCGGAACTGGGAGTGACATCATCTGTGACTTATCGGCGTTCCAGTTGAAGTCTGAAAAAACATGCCAATCTACCAGGCTATTGTTAGCTGTTGTTAGCTGAAGAATGTGATTATCACTATGGCAGCATTTTTGTAAATATAAGTCTAACAATACTATGTATACAGCTGATCTAGAGCGACACACCCCAGTCAGAAGTGCAAATAAATTGATTTTTACAGGAGCTAAATAACTGTTGACACTGGGGGCATCCATCTTCAATTGTCAACTCTAAGGTGGCGAGGTTTCACCGAGTTCCCAGTAGGAAATTCAGACTTCAGGGGACGTTCCAGCTGCAGTTTCCTACTAGGAACTTGGAAATTCCCACTTCTGACTACAACTGGAACGCACCACAACACAACCAAAGCCAAAGCGTGTGTTTGTTGTTTTGTAGCTCCGACCTTCCTCCAAACTCTCTATTGATTTACAACTTCTTTTTTCAACAACTTACAGGATGCAAAGCGATGAGTTAATGTATCTCTTTCTAGTTATGTAGTGGTAGTTTTTGATGTGTGACAACAAGCAAGTTTTGAAAAACTTAGTATCGTAGTTTTGTAGCCGGCTATATATCGCTACTAACAGCCTGGTGCTCTAAGATGTGTCTGAATAATATAAATTTGCTCTAGTTTTAATTGTCTTGTTCCGAAATTGAGTATCCAGGCCAGTCCAGCCCTGTCCGACCAGACCAAGAAGCTAAGGAATATCATTTATAGATAACCTATTTTGATGCTATAAAACTCATCGATAAGTGCTTATTTCGATCAGGCATATATCTAAAAGTGAGACTTTTTTGCAATTACTTAGAAACTCCTCACAGTCCCTTTAAGATTTGACGGTGTATTTGAACAGTCTGAAGCGAAGGTTTTGTATATTTTTGTTGTGTTTAGCAGTTATGAACCGACTTCTAATGATCCTCATTCATTTGCTAAACTGTTGAGTTGATTTTATCCTTAACCTTTTCAACAGACTGTATCTTCTGAATCAACCGCATTTGCTGCAAACTCTAGAAGGTCAAAATGTGCATGAATCCATTACATTGTTAAAGAAATTATCAACTTATAACACACAGACAAGGTCACTTCATATTAACCTCTGTGACCTTTTAGTTTGATGTTCTTTCTCCACCAACAACCCATAAATATTAAGGTGAGGGAGTTTTTATTGTAGCAGCTGGAGCCTGAAAGAATCCACTGATTGCGCTTGGACCCATAGCAATGTTATGCTGCCAGACAGGATGGAAGGTCACTTTGGACCGCCAAACATCAAGTGTTTGTGGGAGTTTCTCCTGGAAGAGGAGAGTATACTTAAGGACACCAGCTGAGCTTAGGTGTGCACCATCTCATCTCTTTGTTGTCGAGGAAATGATGCGATTCCCCCCATCCCAAGGTCATCCCATGCTACAGTGATTCCCACAAACAGTTTCAGCATCAGAAATACTCCGCTGCACTCAGAGCTGGGTGATTTTCGAGCCAAGCGGTGGCCATCTGAGGTTATAATTCCATCATTTCTTGGCTGAAGGAAGTCATCAGCAGTAATATGTTTGGGTGTTGGAAAAATCACTCATCGCAGTGTTAAATTACTTTCTACGTAAATGACTTCCTACCTTTACTCAGCTCCCGTTTGCAGTTGAATTTTTATTACTATGTATTCTGTCTTCTCTTCTCTCAGGACAGACTGTACTTGCCTCTGTCTGTCTCATACTTTCCCTTCAGAAACATCTCTTTTTCACCGATCACTGTAACTTTTATTTAAATTCACCTGGTGAGTCCAGAGCCTAAAACTAACAACTGTCCCTCATTTAATTTTTACAGCAATTTTGTCTCACTCAGCAGTCTAAGTGTCCGATAAAACTAATAAAGGCTCTTTTTTTAAATATAGAAATATACTGTCAATCAGAGCAAATAGCCGCTAACCACTAGGGATGTCATGTTTCACAAAAAAAAACAAATTCAAACAGTTTTCAAACATACACACTGATATTCGATGATATTTTAGTGGGGGCTGGGACCATTGTACATTGGATCAGGTGGTCAACTGTTCTAGGTTGTGGAGCTGTGCATTTCAATTTTAACATTGTCAGAGTTAATATTAGCAGTTTTTAAATGTCTATATGGCGAGTTGGTGTTTTAACCCTCATCACTCTCATCCCTCTTTTTTTGGAGTTGAAATATAAAACTTTTTAAGACATTACAGTGTGACTTTTGATCGACGCTTCTATGTAGTGTTAGGAATGCACTTTTCAAATACACAAGTATTAACTCTGCATTAAAACTGCAAAGTGTAAACATTGCCGTGTGTATTTACTGCATATTAATGGGGGGAAATTAGCTGAACTAAAATTGCCATGCATGTTTAAAGCACTTATAACAGTATTAAAAATAATTACAATTACACTGCAGTTTCAACATGAGAATTTTGACATTGCTATATTCTGGTCAAGTGTTTATTCCTTTTAATTGTATCCATGTAAACGTTGCTAATATGAGAAAGCCCTGCTTTTTACAAAGATAAGGCAAGTAGACACTTGTGCTGTAGCTTTAAAAAAAGGAAAAGAAGACTTAGGGAGACAATGTAAGAACATCTTCTAGGTTCTTAAAGATGCTATGAGGAGTTTCTAAGTAATTACAAAAAATCTCACTTTTAGATATATGCCTGATCGAAATACACACTTTAAGATGAGTTTTATGGCATCAAAATAAGTTATCTATAAATGCTATTCCTTAGCTAAGTAGTCGGGTCAGATAGGGCTGGACTGGCCTGGTTACTCAACTTCGGGAACAAGACAATTAAAACTACAGCATTTTATATTATTCAGACACGTCTTAGAGCACCGGGCTGTAAGTAGCAATATATAGCCGGCTACAAAACTACGATAATTGTTCCAAAAATTGCTTGTTGTCACACATCAAAACTACCGCAACGTACCTTGGGTCACGTCTTTTGGTGCGTCCAAATGTAGTCAGAAGTAGGAATTTCCGAGTTCTGAGTAGGAAACTGCAACTGGAATGTCCCCCGAAGTCGGAATTTCCTACTGGGAACTTGATGAAACCTCGCCACCCCCAAGTTGACTATCGAAGATGAATGCCCCCAGTGTGAACAGTTATTTAGCTCCTGTAATAATTAATTTATTTGCACTTCTGACTGGGGTGTGTCGCTCTAGATCAGCTGTATACATAGTATTGTTAGACTTATATTTACAAAAATGCTGCCATAGAGATAATCACATTCTTCATACAACAATGCAGGGCGTGCTAACAACAGCTAACAATAGCCTGGTAGATCAGCATGTTTTTTTTCCAACTTCAGCTGGAACATAAGTCGGAGATGATGTCACTCCCAGTTCTGAGGTTACTGGAACGCAGCATTACAACAGTCACTGCTCATGCTCATGAGTAGCAGAGTCTTTATGTCGCTGGAAACAGGTTCTTCTCATAGCACCTTAATGAATGGAAAAGACGTTTTGGAAATTCAGTGAAAGTCCATTCTTCTAGTTTAGATTTATGAGATGGGAAAGTTAAGAGTGACCTTTCCAGAGAAATTTCCTAAGGATGTCCCAAAGAAGCACTGTAGCAGTATAGACCTTAATAAAACAATGCAAACTTGATAGTGGTCTCAAGGAGAAGTGTGGGTGAATGTCAGGCAAATACATCACATGCATAGTTGTGTACATTATTATATGCAACCCAAATATAATACTGCATTTCACACCCAGTGCTGTCACCACAAAGTTCATAAAGAGCATAGATGTTGGAAGCTTTGGTGGTGTTTAATCTTCTAACAGCATTTAAAGAAAGAAGCAGGATGAAGGCAGTTCAACTGTCTGACAACCAAGAAAACTGAGCAAGCTTAAAGTCATCTCAAAGAGGGCTCAGCCCCCAATCCTGCAGTGAGAGGCCAAAAACACACTGACTAAGCTTTTTCCTGAGCTAGGTTGTAAACACATGTATCTTTGATGTAAAGATGCAGCCCATAGCCAATGAGGATCTAAAAAGGTTGTGTTTTTTGGTTTGTTTCTGCTCTAAATTCCTGTGATTAGTGGAATTTTCCCATGGTAATCAACAATTTCATTTATCTATCCTGTAAAATATAAGTAGTAAGGGTTGTTTAATGTCACTTATAGGTTTTTTGTTCCATGACGTGTGCCTCTGACCTCTTGGCGAGGTCACCCTTGCGAAAGAGATCTTGATCTCAATGGGTTTTTATCTGGTTGAATAAAGGTTACATAAATAAAATGATATCATTTGTGGTGATCTTATTACAGCCTTGAGGGTGTGCCAGTCTGAGCACTTTCCTGTCCTGGACTCTGCCAAGGAAATTTTAAGCAGCTTCATCCGTGAAAAACAGCTGTCTCAAATTAAGTATGATGTGGCTTCATGAGCTTCTAAGGTCATCCCCTTGCAGACACTTGAGAAAACAGTCTTTAAAGGTGTAGTCAGCGATGTGGGAGAAAACAAGTGGAGAGGTTCATTATAAACAAATTTAGACCCGCCCCCCGAAAGCTGATGGACGTGCATCGTCCTGGAAACGGCCGTAGAAACTGCGTAGCTGACCAACGTAGCTAAGGTAACCCCGACTCGACAGACAACTCGACTGACAATATTGATAACATCAAAACAACAGTACATTTTGGCTGATTAGACAATAAGATGGATGCCCAACAGCTGTTACTGTTATGTGAAGCACCACAAAGCTAATGTTGCTTATCTATCCAGCAGACAGACGGCGACATCCGCGTCCGTTTTCAGGTCTTTCAGTTCGCTGAGTTCTTTCCACCGTCGGAAAGCAACACCAATATTGACCCGAGTCTTCGCTCTTTCATGGTCATAGCCCTTCTTTTTCACTTTTCACCCCTCTGAACTTTTCTTTTGGGCTGTATTTCAGCCATTGCTACTGCACCTATTGTATCTCTCTCTTACGCTAACTGCGCACGCTACGCAACCTACGACTCCCCCTCCCCCCTCTGTCTGATCTGTGCATGAGTATGATCGCCCCCTGGATGTGGGGGGGTGTACTCTGTTTTGGTAACTCGGCCCGAGCCACAGTATTTACCTGCTGAAATTCAGAGCCAAGGCTGTGTATTGAAACCAGACTTTTTTTTCAACATTCTGTCAGTGGTGACATCTTGTGGATGGAGAGGAGAAATACGAAGATTTTGACAAATACTGCATTAGATTAGAAGATTAGAAGATCGCTGACTACACCTTTGAACCTCTGCATCATCACAATACACTGCAGTTACTTGTTACTCCATTTTATGCTCTCTTAAGTGTTTTTCCTCTGGATATATGTTAGACCAGCCCACCTACCTGTTGCTTGTGTCCTGCCATCTCCTTAATAATTTGCATGTCAGGTTGTAATCCTCTGTTCTTTGGTCCTACCTCTATGCCTGCACTCTCAGTCTGGGTAGTTTGGCTACAAAGCTTTGAATCTTGGTATAAGCTTTTACCCCTTTGCACTTCTGCTTTAAAATGCATAAAATCAGAGTAAACACACACTCACAACACTGATGATCCAATCATCTCAAGGTGGTCAGTAATGCATATGGTCTATTTAACAACAAAGAGTAAAGTGGAGCATGTCAAATCTACATATAAGAGTGATGTAAACATTGAGCTGTCTTTATAGATCTGAGAGCGCTGTCACACCTCAAACAGACAGCCGGCAGCCTGGATTAGCCATGCGCAGGCAGACGGAAAACAAGATGTTTACTGTCAATTTTAAAGGATGTAAATATTATGAGATTGTAATGTGCATGACAGGCAAGGGAATGAGAAATCTGATTTCAGAACACACAGGGGGAATATTTTAAAATGGGTTATAAAGTGCCTTTAGTGAGTCTAGGAATTGCATCCCTCATCTTCAAGTCTTATCTCTGATGCATTTGATTCAATCACATCAATCAGAAAATACAAAGCACTTTGGATTTCTCACTCAGCTTCAGCTTTAGTATCTTCACTCATTGCTAATAAAGACCTTTTTATTTTCTCTTTTCATCATATTTTGTCAATGGTGTTATTTCTTGAAGAATCATAACACCTTATTTTCAGCAAGACTGTGAGGGCATGTTTTTTTCTTCCTCACTTTGAAAGTTTTGAAAGACTTTTACTTATTTTTTTAATTTTAAAGAGCATCAGAACACAAAGGTAACTTGTTATATCATTGGAAGGGTTTTTTACACCAAGTTGTGTTTCCTACGTGAGTGTGAAGGAATTGAAAAAGGAGTTCAAGGCCAAATTGAATAAAATCATACGAGTGTTTTAGATATGGATATCATGGATATTAAAGACATGGCCGAATTTGATTATGCAACATATCTTATGCACAAAAGAAATTAAAAGTTCTTTACAAAAACAGAAACATAAAGAAAGTATAAACATTTAAAACAGAAGAAAAGCAACTAGAACAGCTTAAATGCAACAAAAACAATTTAAAAAATAAAGTAGTAATGGAAACAGTAAAACTAAATAAATCTATCAAGTAATCTTAATAAACAAAATATATTAGAAGGTTAATTATGAGATACATAGACCAGGGAAGCAGCTACAGCCACGTAGGGGACAATCCAGAGTCAGCTGACCTATAAAGCAAGGGACATTTATACTTTACCAATATGTCTGGCAGTTAACCAGGCTCTAAAGTGTTTAGGAATAATATACATTGGAGTTTTGAACTGGACTGTATCTGTGATGCTGGCAATAACTGCACTGATCTTAGAATTAGACTTATGTTGTACATACTGCAGGCAGATGTTGTCACTGACCTGATGTGACTGTTGAAATCAAGAGTTGAGTCCAAGATTCTAAGGCTTCAAACGCTCTCATTTTCAGGAATAGTATGGCGTTCTGGGGCTGTCAGCTTTTACATGCATTATATCTGAATAGTTTTTTAACATAATGTAGACACTTTAATTCAAAGATATTCAATACACAAAATTTGCTTCTCCTGAGTGGCACTCCTGTTTGCTTTGTCTGAGTCACTCAGTCAGCTCAAGCCTCCAAACAGATGGCACATCACTCCAAGAGCAGCTGCCACCTCTTCTTCTCTGGAAGTATTGACAGTCCAGTTATCATGAGAGCGTCCCCTACTTGATCAATTGGTTTACCACCCCATGCGCCCTAATACACTCTATTTTTAATTTGAATATACATTTGAGTTTTTACCCCCAAGTTCAAATTGAAATATAAATATTAAGTATTGAGTTGACAGCCTGTGTCGCAGTCATGGGTAGTAACTTCACAATGGGGATGTAATAGCTTTCCTGTAGCTATGGAGGGAGGCTTAAATTGAGGGGACTTTATGCTACTCAGTATTTTCTATAAAATTAATATCTTGCTGTTGTATTCTGTATGAACCCATTAGAACTTAAGGGCAGCATTTCATTGTACCTTGTTATAGTGACTCAACTTAACTTTAAAAACGCACTTTAAAAACGACCACAGCTGAAACAAAAAGCTGTGCATAAATAAACAAAACAATGCAGGCATAAAAAAGTTTAGAACAATGGATAACATAAAGCAGGTTTAAACACGAAAATAATTGTTTCATGGTTTTAAAAAGCAATTTCAAGGCAATAAAAAAGTAACTAAGAACAAACCATAAAACACTAAAACAGGGATGAAGGAGCTCAGAGATGTAAGACTGGACCAGACCATTTAAAGGTTTACAAACCAATAAAATAATCTTAAAATGGACTCTAAAATGCAAAGGCAGCTGTGGAGGGAGGCCAGTATGGGAGTAATGTGCTCCCTCTTATGTACTCCAGTCAAGAAGCAAGTGGCTGCATTATGCACCAACTGTGAGGGAGACCTGACTGACTCCAGAAAAGTGAACTCCTGTAATCCAGCCAAGATGTTTTAAAGGCAAACAGGAAAGATGGTACCAATTATGATTCTGAAATATTTCACATGATAATAAAGTCACTAAGAAAAACAGGTTTGGGGGCCACTGATGTACTAAAAAGGCCAGATGTTTGATTGAATGGGTGTTTTTTGTCCTTGATAAATTCATCAATCAATCTTTTATCTGTGTGATTCAAGGGGAACGTCCATTTCACCAAGTGCCCTGAAGAGGCTCTCCATTTCCTGTCACTTCATTCTTAAATTTGACACCCTCTGATTAAAAATGAAGTAACGCACTTGTTCCTTCAGTATCATCCTCCATACTTAAAGCTGGGGTTGGCAATTTGATTTAGATACACTTTTTGTAATACTGGTCTTTATGACCCGATGGTAACCAACTCATAATGTGTTCTTAAAACAGAGCGAAAAATATCTGCTATCTACAGCAGGAGTAACACAGGGGAAACACCAACCAATAATCATGCCGGGACACCTGTTTTTAAACCAACCAAATCCCGTTGCCATTCTGCCCGCCTACTGCACGTGCATTTTCCCGGCGTGCACAGACTCGGTGCGCGTAGCCGAGCTCATACGTATCAGAGTCCGCGGGAGAATGCTTACCTTTGAAGTTTTGTCTTTGAAAATAAGGGAAGCCCGCCGTGAGCCGTCCCACAACCCCAACCAAGCTCCAGTATCCCTCACATTTTAAGACAGATTTACAAGAAGTCTAAAATAAACTCTCTGTTTTTCTAAGTTTGTTCTGCTGCTCTAATCTCGCGATAGCTGCCACCCCGGCTACTGCAGGTGGACGTTCTCGCGAGGCTTTTTCTTCTCCTTCGGTTTTATGACGGTTGGCATCCATCATTTTGGAGCATTACCGCACCCTTCAGGCTATAGACAGAGTTCAGTTCGGAGAGGCAGAGGAATGTTTTTATTATTATATCATCACACGAGAGAATACTGATACAGGAGGACGTCAGGAAAGAGGATAAAATACGGAAAATACGGTAGTTTCATGGCCAAAACGGGAGATTTGACAGGTGTGTGGAGAATGTCAGAGGAACTACCTATACCCCGATCAACATCAGCTGTGAGTACTAACTAACTTTACATGTTTGTTTGGTGTTTTCTTACCGCTGACTGAGACATGACTTGGTGTAGTGTAAAGCAAACACGTTGTGCTGAAGGTTTGGAGTTGAATAAGTCTTCTAGATATATCAGTCGTGCGCGTGCGAGTGAGCAGGGGGAGAAAGACTAGGCGGAGCCCTGAGGAGATGCTACTTTCAAATTCATGCTAGTTTTCCAAAATCGCCAACCCCAGCTTTAACCTTGTCATCAAAACTTGACTCGCAGCAACCTTTTTTGTTCTATTTTTTTTTTTGCCATGCTTCTCTCTTCTCTTTTTTTCATGCACTCTCTGTGTACCCCTCTCCCCTTGTCCCTCCTTATACTCCTCTCAATAGGCAATAAACACTTTTGTTATCTTCTCTTCCCTCACCCCTGTGTGTCAATGTTTACCACCAGCTGGAGAAAAAACAGAAAGACACGACTCCCTGTGGAACGGTCCCTCACTGGTGATGCCTCACCTGTGGGACTTTTCCCTGGTTCCTATTACCTCTACGAGCGGCAGCAGAGATTTATGTGGACTATGCAGCTGACACAGGTTTAGGGCCGTATCAAGAGAGCCAGCTGGCTGCTTTACTCTGCAAATAAAGCTGAGTACTGTGTGAGGAGAAGAAGAAGAAGAGCTGGCACATGAACGCCCTCCGCAACCCCACGCCGTCTTGTCATTTATCACAACTTAACGACTTTAGTTTTAATGTTATTGCCTTCTGGGGATGAGAGTTTCCTCTATTGCTCTGGTTATCCATCAGTAGAGTGACATTGATTGCTGTCATATAATTTTGTATAAAGCAATCATGATTCATGACCATCTTAAATGGTGATTGGTTTGAGTGATCTTTTCTTTTCCTTTCTTGACTTTTTAATAAGTAGAGACTAAATAGCAATTATATTTGTTCTCTAGTCTAACGAAACACTGCATCTCTAGTTGAAGTAACGATGTTTACATAAATCATCTTAGACTACTTTTTCGAACAGCGATGCATTGTTGCCTCACAAAACTGTCGGTAAATATTATGTTTGAGTTTTTTTAATCTTCTATATTTTAAAGCATAAGTTTGGTTTCTACAGCTTTCACATTGTTTATAGAATGAAGTAGAACAATATACTCACCCAGAAGGCTTTCCTGATCCAAACAGTACTTCGGGAGATATTTGGATCCAAAATCGAGCGGCGGACATCCATATAATGGTAGCACATAGGGCATGTATAGCGCCGCTTCTAAAACTGCATTAATCATCCAAAAACTCATTAGTTTCACCAATATTTCATCATGGTCCACTCGGGCTAATCCTCCATTACAGTCCGGTGTCGCTCCACCCATGTTTTGTGGCTGTGCTGACCTCTGAACTGAAGACTGCTCTCTGGCCAGCTGTTTTTTCGACTACGATGAGCTCCTCATCTGTAAACTCTGGCTCAAAACTGCAAGCACACCCATCATATTCAAAGTTCTCGTCCACAACATCTTCATCCGATAGATATTCGTCCATTTTGCACAAAACTGGAAGAAGACAGTTTTGTAGCCGGCGGTCTTCCCCTGAAACAAAGAGCCGTACTGTGCATGCGCGGAGGCAAAGGTAAACAAAGCCTTCAGTTCAGAGGTCAGCACAGACACAAAACATGGGTGGAGCGACACCGGACTGTAATGGAGGAGTAGCGCGAGCGGACCATGATGAAATATTGGTGAAACTAATGAGTTTTCTGGACGATTAATGCAGTTTTAGAAGCGGCGCTATACATGCCCCGTGTGCTACCATTATACGGATGTCAACAGATATCAACTTCCAAGCACACTGTTTACAGTAGTGTGCATGAGATGTAATACAGGAGTGAAAAAATGTCCTAAAGTAAGACCACAAAATATGTTTCAGTTTAATTATTTATTTTTTTCATTTTACAAAATGGAATCTGAGCGAATCAAAGAAAATCCAAATAAGTTGTGTGTCTTTAAACAATATTCACTCTGATAGGTACGCTTCACAAAAGCTGAGCCAAAAGGAGCTGTGGGCCCCATGAGAGCCAAACAACTCAGACCCCATTAAAAGACTCAAATCAACTTATTCCGTCTCTAGAGGTAGAAATAGAGGCATGTTATTGGAGAGAGAGGAGCAAGCAGACTCAGCGGGAGACAGGAGTGCTGCAAGTGAGCGTCCTTGCCTTTGTGTGTAAATGGGGTCACATGCTGTGTTGCTTGCACTCAAGCCTCATTGCAGCACAAGCTGACAGGGATTGCGGCCTTGTGGAATTAATGTGAATGTCTATTGATGTAAATATAGTGGAACCCCGTCAGGCGCTTTTGCATAAATGAACTGTGATTTGGACTTTTGAATGAGCTGACCAAAAGGCAGATCTACATACAGTACATTAGACTTAAGCTGCAGTCGTTGTTTCTAATTGTTTTGATCTAGGTATCACCTGTGGTCAGAGCAATGCTTTTAACTTTGGTTCCTGGTGATCATGCCCTGCAGTTTTTGACCAAAAATATCCAATTACAATTTTTACTTAAGAGTCAAATTTATAACTCATATATTATTTACATAAAAAAATTAAACGAAAAAAAGCTTTTAAATAACTTACCCTGGGGCTGCTAAACAGAATCAGAAAAGGAGCCAATTACAATATAGCCTTAGACACAGAATAGGATTCACTTTGATTATACAGTCTAAAACTGTCTCTGTTTTAATCAGAGACAGGAATTGCAATAGCATATTTTATTTTCAGGCAAGCTGAAAAGTCACTGTATAAGAGCTGACCAATGCATTCATCTGCTGACCACTGATCAGATTGATATTAAAGAAATGGGAGGAAGGGTTGGTGCAGAGGTCCTGCATGGAAGCTTGTTGCAATGCATTGTGGGATTGTAGTATGGCTGAATGTCTATCTGATGAAGGGACATTAAAAATAAGAAAACATGCTATTACCTCATGGGCCAGATTTAATATCCTGAGACAGATTTGGGCCTTGAGTTTGACATGTATGATTCTTCATGTTTTTATATGTGGAAACAGCTGATGATGGTCTTTGCTGCTTTTCTTTAGTAAAGTGGTATTGATATTAAAATTAGTCATTTATATATTCATAACTAATGCTTACATGAGCTTTAACTGCAATCTTCAAAATCAGGCCACACAAAATTGTTTGTGTTTCTCCAAAGATGTTGGGTTGAGCTGACAGAAACACAAATCTTTTTGAAAGTTGTTTAGCCCTTTAAGGCCCAAGATCATAGATTATAGCCAGAAATTTTAATTTTTTGGAGCTGAAATGTTAGTTTCACTTTCTGCTAAAATCCTAAAAATGTCAAAATATCCATAAAATTCTACTCTCATTTGATACATCAGCTGTTTTTGGCAACTGATAATCCATTTGAGGACATTTTTATCATTTATATGATTGTATTCAGATGGGTTTTTTTGTAATTTGTTGATCATATTGAGTAGATAGAGGCATTATAAAAGTATGTATCAAATATGATACAATTGGCTTTATAGGGTTAATCCTTCAACAGATTTACACTGGAATTGCCAATATTCCATTTCAGCATTAGAAACTTTGAGCTATATTTAGATCTATCTCCCCTATATTACAGATAAAACCTAAAATATAGATCACATTTTTTTCATTCTAAATAAAGACAGCCTCATTTTGTATTTCCTGTTTCCTCAAGGACAGTGTGAGAGAAATAACACATACTTTTGTCACTGCCTCCACAAAAATGTGAGAGAATTGCAGTCCAACTTGCAAGAGATTATTTTCTTCCTCAGTTCCTGCTTTTGGTCACATGATCTCAAGCCTGTATTCTTTTACATGACACAGTGTGCAGCATTTTGTGGCACATGGATATAACACAGTAGTAAAGTAAAGCCAGGACAGGAGATAAATGAAAATCCTCTCACGCCGGCTGATGTCCAATCCCTAAGAAAAAAAAAGAAAGAAAGAATAACCTGTGTGAGATTTAAAAGGTGCTTGGCTTTACTGCACATACCCAGCAAAGACGTCAGATATGTACCTGATATATGTTGATGCTGAGACTGTATGTGTGTATCTGTGTGCTTGTTGTAGACCCCTTTTCCACCTTCATACCCCCTCCTCCCACCTCTTGATGGAATTGTACACTTTCAGTGATAGAGGGACACATGATGCAATAGAAAGCTTATCATCTGTATCTGTCCATGAATACACTGCAGTCTGGATCTGCTTGGAGACAGGATTATGGGAGTGTGGGGGTGGGTAATTTTGGAAACAGGTAAGGAAGGTTGTTCATTTCATTCCTCAAGGTAGGTTGTCATAGTTTAATGAATCATGGAAATCTTTCAAGAGAGGGATGAACATAGGACCCAGTAACTGTAGCCTCTGATATTCTATTATTATGAGTGTAAAGAAGACATATCCACAAAGTTTGACAGACATCCCTAAAAGGCTTTAAAATATGTATGTGATGATCACAAAAAAGCATTATCTTTTTTTTATTTTTAAAAATATTTTTTATTTTCCTTTCTCAACAGATATCATACAGACAGTATATCCACTTTGATTTTACGGAATATACGAAACGAAGGCAGTTTATCAGGATTTTCTGTGTAAATAATGTATAAAGGTTGTAAATAAAAGCAGTAGTATCGATCTGGAGTGTGTTCTATTTGTTCTTTTGCCGTTTATTTGCCGCGTTTCGACGAATTTCATCGTAATAGATCGTCTTTTTCGTCCTAGTTCATGTTTTATGGATTTAATCAATCGTAATTTGGAAATTTTAAAGAAGAAGATGTCGAGGAGATCTGCCATGGAAGGAGAGACCTAAGGAGAATCATGAAGGGGGCTAACTGCTTCAGGGACTATCATTAGTAAAACAAAAATAAAAAAAAAAAGGCCTGGACATGATCACACTAATGCTGCAGGCAACCAAAAAAGGTAAAATTTATTTTTTGGTTGCCTCAAAACTTTGAACATGTTCATTTACAATCCTTTATGAAGAGAAACCTGTTTGAAGTTCAAATCTGTTTTTTTCTTTTCTTGCAATTATACACAGTTTAAGCATTTTTAACATAATCATGAAAATATTTGCCAGAATTGTTTACTTTTATTTCTAATGAAAAAAGCTCAAACAATTTTACTTATAGGACATTTCCTGACACAGTTATTGACAAAAAAAAAACAAAAAAGCTGTCAAAATTACAATATTAAAGTGATATTCCGGGATGGAACAAGTTGGGTCCTATCACAAGGTTTAGGGCAGAAATTACCCCTACAGCAGTGTTTATGTGCAGCAGAAGCCCAGGGCGTCCGCACCAAACCCCCCCTCCCTGCTCCCGGCCTGCTCGTATGCCGAGTTCCTCTGCACTCAGACGGGGCCATATTTAACTTGACCAAAAACACAAATAAATGGACTCCCACCGAAAAAATCTGATATCGGTCTGCATTCACGCTTTATTTAGAGAATTTTCAGCGTGTTACTTTCACACAAAAACACCGCTAAATAAGGCTCTAGTTCTCATTGTGGCGTAAAACGGCCTCCGCTGCAGAGCCAGAGCAGACCGATATCAGATTTTTTCAGTGGGAGTCAGTTTATCTGTGTTTTTGGTCAAGTAAAATATGGCCCCATCTGAGTGCAGAGGAAATCTGGAAACGAGCAGGCCCGGAGCAGGGAGTGGGGGTTTGGTGCGGATGCCCTGGGCTTCTGCTGCACAGAAACACTGCTGTAGGCATAATTTCTGCCCTAAACCTTGTGATAGGACCCAACTTGTTCCATCCCGGAATATCACTTTAAAGTGGTTAAATGATTTCAAGACTGTGTTAAAGTATTTTTTGAACATTTTGAGCGCACTGCAACAATACTGTGATAATAATGATAACCGTGTTAAATTTGGTCACAATAACCGTGATATGAAATTTTCATACCGTTACATCCCTACTATGCTGCATGGAGAATCAGAAGTGAAATCTTAAGACATTGCTACCACCAAAAACCTGCATAAATCCACTTCTATCTTCACAGAAAATCCACAGGAATCGATTGGGGACTCGTTAAAAAATCAGACTGGTAAGCGGAAACAATAATGACGTTGGTATCAATGATCCATAGAGAAAGAAATACCCCTTTCAGACTGACCAAAAAACCTGTTTAAACCCGGTAACAACCGACTCCTATCGGCAGTTTGAAAGGGTTTAATCTGCATTTCGACCCGGGTTGACTTACCCTGCAAGCGTCCCTGGTTTGTATTGGCTCGCCTCCGATCGGCTTTAGTGGGAACATCACAACCGGGTCAACCCGCTAATTTACAGTTTCTGTAACATGCCCATGTCATAATAAAACGCCCGCCCCTCTGTCTGTAACTTATGTGATTCTTTGCCAACTCAGCAACAAATTCTACACATCTTTGTATCATCAGCGCTGAGTTTTTACATTTTTAAAGAGGGTCAAAAGTACAAAGTAAAGAAAACTTTATCTTCCATGCTCCTTTCTGTTGTTTACATGGCTGTGTGTTGTCGTGCTGATGATGTCATCAACGTGATGACAGAGGAAAAAACACAGCCAGCCAGCTCGTCTGCTGGCGATTAGAACCGGGTCTGCTGGCAGTGGGAAGAGAGTCACTTGCTGATTGTTAGTGGGTTAACCCGTGTTGGAAAAAAAAATGCATTGACCTGCTGATTTTAGTGTGAAAGCAGTATAAGTGGATGTTTGACACCATAAAGTTGTTTTGAAGGGTTTGAGGGCCAAAGACAGATTTTCCACATAACCCACATAATCAGAGAATCAATGCTGCTTGTGTCAATTTGGTGTGAATCTGGTGTGCATGTGATGAAGGTGTCATTGGCTTTTCCAGTCCGTCAGAGCAGCAAAAAGTGTGCCAACCCATGGAGGGGAAAAAGGGTCATTTTCAGAGGGCGACAAACCACTGCTGTTTGATGAAACCCTTCATTTTACAGCACAGTGGATAATACACTTACTGCATAGCTGCTCAGGCCCCATAATGGACTGACCATTTCAATACAAGGAAAAGTGCTGATCTTTTATTAAATTAACCGATTAAATGTGCTTCATTAACAAAGGGAGGGATATAAATGAAGCAGAGGTTGAAGTCATTAACGGAGGGATTTTTGTGGCTGGAATGACCACCAAATGGGTTTTTTATGAAAAGATGGGCTTTTTTCTCTTCTGCTTTTGCAGATATTTTTCTGTTTTGACTTTTATTCAGAGTCCTAGACATTCAAGGACACTTTTGACAAGATGCCTGCTGCTGATGGATATGTAAGGTTAGATTTATTGATCGCTGCGGGGCCTGGACGTGTCAACATAAAGTTAACGGGAGGGACTTTAAAAGGCTATCAATCCTGGGGAGATATTCCCTCACATAAAGTCACACCTCAGATTATTGCTTATCAGAAGTCAGACTGAAATGCTCCCAAACAGTCTCCGAGTGTGTGCAGGTCCGTCAGAGGTCACTTGGGATGCGTCACAGCAAACGGCCACCATGAAAGATGTGGGGGGACAAACTCTGTGACGACGTTCTCAAATGTGATGGCTGGGAGTGCTGAAGGCCCGTTTTGAGCCTCACGAGCTATGACTAATACGTAACCTTGTTGAAATATTCAAGACGAGAGGAGAAACACAAACAAGAACGTGTTCAAGTGGAGACACAAGGGCGTGATGTTCATGTTCATGTGCTCTCTCCGTGTCTCTCTCACTTACTCTCTATGTCACCCCTCCTCTTCTCCCTGTTTCTCACGGAGGTCTTGTCTTTGTTCCTGAAATAGAGACACAGAATAGACAGCGTGCTGCAACCAAAACTCTGAGAAACTGACACAGATGACATGGGACTTGTTTTCTCGAACAAAATATGCTGGATAAAAGCTCACATCTGTTATAGTTATATTCAGAATGAGTTGTTTATGTGTTTTCGTTTTGTTCTTCTCCCAAACAGCAGGAACAGTCGACACATTCCTCATTATTCAAGATGTTAAAATGGAAAGAAGTGCTTTCAAAAATCACATCGTAAAAATCTCAAGATGTGTGAGGCCTCTTTTGGTTTTGACAGTTTGCAGTCAATAATTGAAATTAGATTTCAAAGTTGCATAAACAGGACATGACATTTAGATAAAGCTTAGAAAGGATTCAGGCAGCAGTGAAAAGATTACTGGCAATCTTTTGTATGATCCTGCTGTAACATCAAGAAAAAACTTGAACTACCTCTGCAAGGTATACATTGGTGAGACTGTCAGAGGTGCTTGATTATGGAGAAAAGCTTGTATGATTTTGTGGGCCCAAGACTGACAAGCAGGGCCAGTTCTAGGCACTGGCAGTGTAGGTGGTCTCCTTGAGTGCCATGCTCTTTAGCAGCACATAGCCTTGTTTCCAAAGCATGGTCTGGTTTGGTTTGATGGAGTTTGGTACGGTTTGGAGCAGTTAAAGCAGGAGATATGGTTGCAGGAAGCTGGGTTATTTGGGTGCCTTTTCTCCTCATTTGACAGTGGAAACATCAGTTATTGCATAACGTACTGAGCAGAGCTTAACTGGACTGCCTGGTGTAACCGTAGCATATGTGAGCTTCATATATTTTTATGGAAGCTCAAAGATCACTTCCAAGCTCCTCTCTTCTTCCCTCTCCTCTTTGCTCTAAATATTCCATCCTTTCTTTTTTACACCACTCTCTCTTTCTGCCCCATTCACTCCACACACCTCCACAGTTTTAGGAGAAAAATAGAAAAGAAAGCCTCTTTTGGTTGTTGGGGTTTGACCCCTAAGTGGCCTGGGACTGTTTGACTGATTTATTTGTTGTTCTTAGTCGTTGTAATATACACAAGACATCATTTCAGGTTCATAAAGTCATCTTCTGGTCATGAGTAGAAATAGGAGGGATAAATTAGCAGGAAGTGAGAGGCTTTAGTTCAGGCATAACTAAAAAAATGTTGTCATCTGAATATGTGTAATTTACAATGAATGGTAACTTATTTATGCAGGCCAATCATATTAACGTATTTACTGTCCAGTAAACATATAATTTAATGATAGAGTTGGTGCATCAAATATGCAAAAGCAAACGTTTTGTGCTATTTTGGCCCTTTCATTATGCATGCAATTATAATAGAACCAGAATAGAAATGTGTTGTCCAAATTTCCACCCCCAAACCACCTTGTGCTAAAATGGTATAAAAATAAAAAGGGAAAAAAACATTCAAAAAGAAAACTGATATTCTGGAAAAACTGATATAACTCTTTGACACTTTGTCTTGTAAAAAAGATCAGAAAATTCTTTTTTTTCCCCTGGTGAGACATTCATGAAAGGTTTTTGATTTTTTTTTTGTAAACATTAAGATAAAAATAAAAAAAACTTGAAGTGCTCGCCAAGCACATCTTCGACCAAACCATTTCTGACACCGTTGGCAGAGTTATCAACAAAAAATGTGAAAAACTACCCTACTGCACAATGTTAACAAATCCTTTAAATAAAAATCCTGGATAAACATCAGGAATAAGGACCACCATCAAAGTGTTCTGACTTCCCCTTTTTCGTCATGACAAGTGTTCCCTGGAAGGGTTATCAAAATCTGTTGAGAACTTTTAAAGTTTTCCACTAATTTTTGAAAATTGCATCACTGGCATCAGAAATAAAGTAATCACTGCAGCACAACACAGCCTAAACTTGACCAAAATATATATGGTGAGTTTTCAAATGTGAAAAATTGCATTTAAACAAACTTGCATAAATGGTTACAGGGGTGTGCTGGACTTTAAACAATAAATTGACGCGACTGTAACAAACTGAAACCTCCAAAATTAAAATATTCAGTGCATGTTCTGATCATAAATAAAGTTAAAAAAAAGCCTGAGACTGGCTGAGGCATAAACTGTGCCCTGAAAGGCCCAGTTATGTGTAATACTTTTGGTTATTGTGTTTTTTCTTGTAAAAAAATATACTATTGTGTTTTTTTTAATGTTAAAAATATAACAATGTAAACGTCTTATTGCTGCAAAATCAAACTGTACTTATACTGTCAGATATCATTTTGTATTTTGTCATCCTAGAGGTGGTTTAAGAAGTTTAAACTTGAAAAGTTTTTGACAACTTATGAATGTGTAACAAAAAGTTTAGATCATTTCTTTGAGCTGCAAAGTTAAGAGTCGTAGTTGTTTTCTTCTTGTCTGAAAATTTAATGCTATTGTCTGAAAGGTGATGTTATTCCTACGTCACTACAATGTAATATGGCAATTCAGGCCTATTCTTCAAATGAATCATTTTTCCCCTGATGGAGAATTCTAACATATATGCTCTCTAAATAATGCAGCTTTTGATTTAAATGAATTTTCTGAACACCACAAAAAATCTTCAGTTTCAAACTCTGTGAGGAACAGCATATACATATAGACAGTTTACTGTAGTTTATGTGCCCATAAATGAGATTGTAAGTTACTTTCAATGGGTAATTTTCGTTGCAGATATCTAGACTTCTTCACAGTTTGAAGCCCTGGTCTCAATAGAGACAATAATTATGTATTTTTATATTCAGGAATTTAAAGGAGTGTGACAGTGAGTCAGCAGTCACTTGGAGAGTCAGCTATAGGGGCTTTATTCAGCTATCATTCATGGCATTATTTACATACAGTACCATTTTCTTGAAGTGATGCGTCAGTACTTTTTATGAAAAATGCTTTCAGTGAGAGACTCCACTCAAGGCAGACAAACAGAAAGACTGCGGCCTTCTTTATATCTGCTGTGCTATAAACTGTACTTCAAGGACAAAAGATTCCTCCTGAGCAGCTAGCTAACTGGCTCTATTGTAAAGCTTCTTAGATCCACTCACTGATTTTCTGGCAAATTAGCTTCAAACTCCAATTCTAAACAAGACGGGACATTACGTAAAACACAAATAAAAGCAGAACACAACGACTGTCAGATCCATTATGATATGTTCAATTAAAAAGCCACACAGCCATGACGTTTAATGTTCAAACTGATAAACTATTATTCAAAAAAATATTCACTCATTTTGACTTTCATGCCTGCACCATTCTAAAAATGCCAGGATAAAGGCAAAGCATTTCTGTCCATATGCTTGTCTGCAAAACCGAATGTAAACATGGAGGGGTATGGTTGAGGAAGGTAGTTGATGGTTTAACCCAGCAAAACACAACAAGGGAGCACACCGTAGAAAAATGAAGAAGCCTGTTAAAGAAAGGATGAAATACCAGAAATTAGTGTTGTGTTACTCAAGACTGGTTTTGGTCCCAAGCATTTTTACTTGGTCTTGTCTTAGTCTCGGACTGGCTGGAATCGGAATTTTCCGTCAAGACCGATCAAGACCAGCACTGATCTGCTGTTCTTCAACTTCATTAATGCGAATAAGGAGGAGCACTTGGTAAAACAACAAAAAGCTTCAATTCATGTGTTACTTCCCCCTGTGATGATCCCCCATTGTTGTGACTGAGTGGCACCCCCACTTAACTGTTTAACATTGTCACGGTTTTTAAAATTGATTTTGATGGTCTTGGTCTTGTCTCAGTCTCGACTTGTCCCAGTCTTGGTGTCAACTTCCAAAAGTCTTGGTCTCGGTGCATTCTGATCTCGGGCAAGTCTTGGTCTCAGATAGGGTGGTCTTGAGCACAACCAGAAATTCTAAACTCATGTATAGCTTCAGCTGGCCTGGGTATAGATACATACAACTACAATAAAACAGTTGAACAAAGACAACAACTTAATATCAGTTCAATACTTGTGAAAAGTTTAGACAGTTGAGATGTGGAACACATACAGATCAGTTTTTGTACTCAGAGCAAGTGTAGAGGTTTCACTGATTCTTGAATTAGGCTATTTTCTCTAAATGGCCGTGTAGCAGTGTGACTATATAAAACTGTTTGACATTTGATACTGCATCCTTTTTGCACTTCTCACCTCTCCTTGAACCTCAAAAAACCCAAGTCCCCCAAGAGCTATAAAGCCTCATGAACAACAAATCCATCTCATTGATTTGACTCACATGAAGCACAGCACTTACCCAGAACAGAGGCTTCTGATTGTTTTCACTGAAGGAATCCAATGTAATTTGGCTCTTTTTGATTTGATCTTGCAAATGATATTACTCCGAAAAACAGAACTGGGGCAGTTAATTTTCATTTGATGATATTAATTAGTATGAGGGAGTGACTGAACGCTTCCCCCTGTGCAGAGCTGGCTCCCTGTCAACCATAATGACAAAGATTCACATCTCCAGTATTGATCGGGCTCTGGCTTTGGCAGGGACAACAGTCGTTTATAATCCCTCCCTGCTGCTGCTGCCAAACTCTGGCTCTTTGTGGTTAGATAATTTGGTTTTCTTCTAAGTCTGGGGGAAAAACTGAATAAATACTCGTACTGTAATTCAGAAGTAAACTGGCTGCAATTAAGGAGGGGCTTAATCATGTCTGAAACAAAGAAAGCAGAGAAGAGTTGAGCTTTTACATTCCTCCATTAGATTCTCTACACAACATAAAGTGCATAGAAGATAAAACTTGAAGCATCTACTTTCCATTAAGTCCTCTCACAATCTGGTGTTGAATTTGAAAATGAAGGGGATCAGAATATATAACTCTGAGGAAAAGAGATCTTGCTGTATTGGAATAAACAGCTACTTGTCTTTACACACCACACTGTGATCAGACTGCTCTCTATACTTTATCTTTTTCTTCTTTCAGTTTCAGATATTCAGTAAAACCTGAAGATTTCCCAACAACTGGCTGTAGTAGGAGGGTTGGATACACTGTAAAATCTAACAAGTTGGCTTTACTTCAAAAATGTTGGAAACCGATTGCCTTAAAAAGGGTAAGTAAATTTGATTAATAATCTTAGACTGCATTTACTTTATATTTACTTGTTTTGTGTTCTCAGAACCTTGGTGTATGTACTTAATTCTACTAAGTTATTTTACCTTGGTTTAAGAAATTATTTCACCGTTCTATGTTAGTTATCCACCTGCATTAACTCACACATTCACACACTTTCATGCCCATTGACACACCAGTGACACAGCAGTGGGAGCAACTTGGGGTTAAAGGATAAGTTCGGTTTCTACAGCTTTCACATTGTTTATAGAATGAAGTAGAACAATATACTCACCCAGAAGGCTTTCCTGATCCAAAAAGTGCTTGGGGAGATATTTAGATCCAAAATCGAGTGGCGGACATCCGTATAATGGTAGCACACGGGCATGTATAGCGCCGCTCCGAAAACTGCATTAATCGTCCAAAAACTCATTAGTTTCACCAATATTTCATCATGGTCCGCTTGCGCTACTCCTCCAAGACAGTTCAGGGTCGCTCCACCCATGTTTTTGTGACTGTGCTGACCTCTGAACTGGAAACTTTCTTTACGGCTGCTGCACATGGATCTAAATTTCTCCCAAAGCACTGTTTGCATCAGGAAAGCCTTCTGGGTGAGTATATCAGGTCGGACAGGGCTGGACTGGCCTGGATACTCAACTTTGGGAACAAGACAATTAAAACTAGAGCAAATTTATATTATTCGGACACATCTTAGGGCACTGGGCTGTAAGTTGCGATATATAGCCGGCTACAAAACTACGATACTAAGTTTTCCAAAAATTGCTTGTTGTCACACATCAAAAACTACCGCTACGTAACTAGAAAGAGATACATTAACTTGTCGCTTTGCATCCTGTAAGTTGTTGAAAAAAGAAGTTGTAAAGCAATGCAGAGTTCTGGGGACGGTCCGAGCTGCACTCATTAGCATCACAATAAACACACACTTTGGCTTGGGTCACGTCTTTACGATAGTCGCTACGCGTGCTCATGGGTAGCAGAGTCTTTATGTAGCCGGAAATGGATTCTCCTCATAGCACCTTTAAGTGAAGTGCACAAATGTATTCACAAGGGTGCCTTTCCTAGCTCACATTGGGCTATAGTCTGTTGATTACAGGTCCACTTATAGTGGTAGTATAACAATCAAAAACACTTTTCACTCCTCCGGGCAATTTAGTCACCATTTGACCTCATGAGCATGTTTTTGGTCCATGATTAGAGAAGTGCAGCATATATTCTGATAGTTTCATAAATGTTCCTCTTTCATTTTTTCCTCTTTATATGCAAATACCAAACTAGAATTCTACATCTCAATAAAAGTTATACAGCAGGAGCTCACAGCTGTTGTGCAACCTGCTACTGCAATACTATAGCTGATTCCTGTCTTCATTTGTTGCAAATATATATATTTTTTATCATGTAAATATTTCTAAATCTCAAGCATGATCTTGGTTTAGTTTCAGCCCATGAGATCTATTGTATCAGTGTTGACTCTGGTTTGAGCTGCAGCTGGAGCACCTGGCTTTTAGCCGGATGTTGGCAAGAATCTTCTGGCTTTGTGCTGACCCTGATCCCCGGCAGTTTGTGCAGTACAGTGAATGAGCTTTTACATTAACATTATATTATACTTCATTATCGTACAATGGAGTGGCCAGCTTTTGGTTCCATTCATCATCAGTCCAATGAGCGCCCCAAAGGTTAGAAATGAGACAAAAAGAGACAGTGGAGTCTCTCCAATGCATACTAAACTGGTACCCTGCCAGTTTATGAACTGATTTAAGCATTTTATTGATTTTTTCAGGCCTTTTTAGGGGCTGGCCTCTAGTTATATCTCTGAACTTTTGATCCCATATGAGCTACTAGGCTCTTTTGGCTCCCAGTCTTTCTTAATGCTAATCCTTGTTGTACCACTGGCTTTTCGTTTTATTTGTTTTAGCCTAAGGCAGGGATTATTCTCTTACTCTTTCATAACTCTTTTACAGTATTGATCATTAGTGCGGTTTTGTATTCCCTGCTGACTCTATGCTGAACTCCCTGCAGCCTATAAGGTATCTTCAAGTCTCAAGACCCTTCCACGTCCTCTCTCCTTTTCATCATTTAACACTGCTGTTATGTATTAGGCAGACTGATAAGAGGAATAATTAAGAGATTAGAGATTGAGCCATGTCAGTAGTAATATTTTATTTTTCTACAGACAGCAGAGTGCTGAGTTCTGCTCAGATCTAATTAGCACTGATCTTGATCTGACACAAAGCATGTTGAGTCCCAGACTGACAGACTGTGAGGATGATTTTTCCTCTGCTGCTGGTTCTCTTCGGACACTTCAGCTTCCTTCCACAGACCAGAAACATGCTCATTAGGTTAATTGGTGACCCCAAATTGCCCTCATGTGTAGGCGTGGGAATGATTGGTTGTCTGTTTCTCTATGTGGCCCTGTGATTGTCTGGCGAGGAGTCTAGGGTGCACCCTGCCTCCGCCCCAATGTCAGCTGGGACAAGCTCTAGCCCCCCAGGTCCCTAAAAGGGCTAAGCGGTATAGATAATGATATAATGGATGGATGGTTATCATATTTTGGTCCAATTTTATTTTTTACTCTACTGCTGCATAGCCTACAGCTGTTTACCTTTCTGCTCGACACAAAAAGTGCACCTGAACTACTCAGCATTGTAATTTCATTTTAAAAAACTTGTTTATTTGTAGAATATTTGCTGATCTTATTCTTTGGTTAACCTTTTTTTGGGTACCCATTATTTTAAGGTAACATTATACCTAGGGGTGCAACGATACACGTAATTCACGGTTTGGTTTGATACGTTCCTGTCACGGTTCAATGCTTTTTCAATACAAAATATGCCTTTTTTACTTGTGGTTTATTAAAATAACCAACATTTGTTTCAACTCAGAGTACATTTTCATTAAATTGAATTAAATGTAACTCTTGCAGCTAAGCCAGGCACATTCTTCGGTGCATGCTTAGAATAAAAAAACAAAACAAAAACATCACCATGTAAAAATAAGAATAAGTAAAAAAATAAATGTATCTAATAGAGAACTCACCCACCTTATGTGGTTCATTCTTAGCAGCAGAGTAAATAGTACAAAAAACTGGCTATAAGTGTATCAAGTGTCCGTACCATGTCCTGAAACCCGGCGTTATCCACGACAGAAAACGGTCTCATATCGACAACAATAAAAGTAGCTAGCCCCCGGTCGATTTCCTTTGCCCTCTTTGAATCATGTGTTAATGGCTTTCTAAATGACCCAGGTAAAGTCTGTAGTATGTGTGCTGCTTGTTGTTTCTGTCTGGTTCCACTTGTTTTAACACCGGGATGATGTCGGCGTTTGTTGTATTTCCTCCCGACGTAGTTTAGCATCGTGTTGCACTCCGACATACTGTTGTGTTTTTATCCACGACACCCTTACCATCAGGGTCGTACTTAACACAGAAGCCAAAGTAGTCCCAAACGCAAGATCTGAATGACAGTGGAGGGTCTTCCATTTCAGCTGAAGGTAAAGCACTCGCCATGTTGCAGCGCCCTAGCGTATGTAGCTTCTTCTGTCTCAGCGGCTTGGCCGAATGAAAGGGGAGGTGCTGTGCGCGCAGCTCAGTGGATCTGTGCTCGACAACGTAGCCCGGAGTAGTTGAACACAGATTCACTTTAAGCCTATAGCACCTGGTTAGAAGTTTATCAAATAAATAAATAAATACAAACTTGTTCGGTTCGTAGGGTGTACTGAACCGAGGCCACTGGATCAAACGGTTTAATACAGATAAATGTATTGTTGCATCCTTAATTATACCCCACTAACTAACTGATAAATAGCATGATAATTAATACCTTTTAGTTACTTTTTAGCCAGTATCAAAGGCTTATTAGAACTTAATTCTGCATGACTGTGATAGACAGCTATTATGATAATAATGAAGTTTTATCGTAATAAACCCCAACCTTCTTTCTTTTGGTTATTAATGAAGAATTTGTTCCACATGAATTCTGGTTTTGCTTATTAAGCACCTTATCAGGTAGTATTATCACAAATTTAGTTACTCTTCCTTGATTACTCTTGTTAGTTAGAACTATTTTTATGAACAAAAATTACAAACTTCTGGTATTGTTTAAGTGTAAATGATAATTAAGTGCAAAATAAATAATTTGTTGCTCAGAACGTGTTCTCTAAAATAAAGTGAGATCTTGCTTATTCCCTAATGCACCCATCATTTCACAATTACCTATTTTTCCTTTACAAAAGTGAGGTTTTATTTATATAATTACCTCCGCCAAGGAGGTTATGTTTTTGGGAGAGTTTGCTTGTCTGTCTGTCTATCCGTCTGTCCGTCTGTGAACAAAATAACTCAAAAAGTAATGGATGGATTTTGATGAAATTTTCAGGAAATGTTCAGCATGAGAAAAGGAAGAACTGCTTCGATTTTGGTGTTGATCCGGATCAGCGTCTGGCCGCCATGGTGAAAAATGTGATTTCTGTGAATAACTACTAAAAAATAGATATCATTATGAATTCAATTGCTAATGGTATGTTTTCATGGTCAAGGAATCTAAATATTTAGATGAAATAAAGGTAGGACTAATATTTATGGTCAAAATCACAATATGGCTAAGGACTGTGGCGCTGGCGAAGGTCTATGATCTCCGCGTGCTTTTCTATTTCAGTTATAGTTTTACTACAGACTAATGATCTTTTCCCCTCATTATAAAGAAGAGTTATAAATTATTATGCTCATTATAAATAATCTAATCAAACACTAATAAATGGAGTCTACTGTGTGAACAGGTTGTATTCTGTTTCACTGAAAAAAGTAAATTCAGCATATATAAAACACAAATAATGTATGATCAGTGAGTAAATTATTTGTGCAAACTTAACACTGAGTGCACTGGCACCCAATTACATGCTGTATCTGACTACCTTTGACATCATATTTATAAATTCCTTTAAAATGTGTCTTATAAATATCAGAGGTTGAAGGTTTTAATAGAAAACAGAACTGACAACGTTTCATATATTTTTTTCCTTACTTGAAAGAAGACAGTTTAACAAAACAAACAGAAACCAGTCACTTACTCATACTTATCTGTAATCCTCGCCCAAACTGGCAGCACACATTGATTTCCTCTTTACCTCAAACCTTCACCCCCTCCTGCTCCATATGTCTACTATTAGTGTTTTCATCCGCTGCCATGCTCTGCACTCTCTGTCTGGGATTATGATCTCACTTTTTTTCATGTGCCAAATCCCTTCAGGCCGATCGTCCCTGACTGGGAATTATGCTGCTAAATGACAGGAGCGCAGTAAGACGCCACTGGGACTCATAATCTTAAGAGTGACCCTGTTATTGCAGCTGTCCACAGGGGCTGTGGCACTAAAAATGTATTTTCCCTGGAAATGTTTTTGTATGTCTATTTTTGTTTTTTGTTTTTTTTATTTTTTTTGGCACGGTCAAATGCTTCTCACACTGACAGATGATGTAATAATTCCTGGCTTTTGGGACAGTGAATTTTTTGGTCGGTAACCCAAATAGATTTAAAAAATGGCATGTTAGGGTCCTGTTTGGAACTTTTTACGATGATCAAACAAACAAGCATCTACCCAAACATTTGATCCTCTAGCTCCTCAATCTCAAACATCTGCTCATTATGAACAATCTGGCATTATTAAATCAATGTAAACAATCTAATGCAGTTTTTATGTCTTGGAGCAACTGATCACTGTGTCTGACATGAGGAAAAATGTGTTAAAAATGTCAACATTTTGATATGATTTACCAAAACCTCTGTCCCATAACAAAAAACTTACATGTTTTAATCATCACATATTATCCCGAATTGGGGTACATCAGAAAATTGTCATAACATTTTTTACACATATTTTTTTTTTCATTACTTCTATTATTTTCACCAGTTGTTGTCCTGTTAAGATTAGAAAATAACGACTATGTGTTCAAAGTTTAGTCCTAAAAAAAGGGCTCACTGACATTTTTGTGGAAATAAAAATGTTTTTTTTTCTTTATCCCAATCGCAAAAATTGAAATCTTTTTGAAACAAAGCCAGATACATCACAATAACTGAGACAACACACATTATTAGCCAAGTTACTGTCTAAAATGTAGAATCCTGGCCCATCTCACACTGTTAAGAAATCCTTCAATCAATTAATCAATAATTTTGCTTCTTCCTTGTGTTATGAACAACAGCCCCTTAAAATGTCATGGAAATTTGTTGAGAATCTATTGAGTGACAAGTGAAAATATGGAAAACTGCCCTATCTTACAATGATAAGAGATCCTTTAAACATATCCTGGGCCTACAAAATGTATATCCAGATTTTGTAAAACACCAAAATCAGATCACTTTATGCCATGACCACATTCCCTGAAAATATGAAAATCTGTTCATTTCTCTTTTTTCTAGTTATCTTGTTCAGAAAAGAAAATTGGTAGCAAAGGCCAGACAAAACATGACCTTCTTGGCAGAGGTTATCGTCAAAATAAAGTATCATGTTGCATTTTTTACTTTATTAGACTTCATTAGATAGTTCCCAAACTTCAGTCCTGATTGTAAGTTTAAGGATGTTTTCAGAAAACATTTCACTTCACAGTTTTACCCCATGGAACAGACTTAATAAATCACTGCACATATTTTCCAAATTATGTTTTATTGATTAACAGGGGAAAAAAAACTCATAACAGTTTCATGTGTGTCTGCAAACCTTACAATAGGAGCTGGGGGCTGAGGTTTTTTTTAGGTGTTTTTGTATCATGTTGAATGCATTGTGGTTAAGTTCATCTTCAGTTCATCAGTGTGGCTCATCTATTGTAAACATACTTAACAACATACTTAACCTGTTTTAGGACTTTTGGATGGGTATTGTAAGTATTATTCATGAGACTTTCATATCTTGTCCATCCAACTTGGGGAAGAGCACATAATGAAACTTTAAATGTCCGCAACATTGTCTCTATACTTTCATTGAAACTGTTTAGCTAAGAAGCAAGTGAAAGCAGCACTTCATGACCTACATAGCAGGTGTTGATTAGTCTTTTCTGGATTTTGTCAAAGTGGAATGGTGACGCTTTACGTCTTTCTAGGTTAATAGGGGCTGAAACACCAAAACGTCATAACAGGATAATATGTGTTATGTGATGGTAAGAGTGTCAAAGCTGTAGGATAAAGTAACAGAGCAGCAACCCTTCTGTGCCTTTGAATGGCAGTGCTGTAAACTAAAGATTCTTTTTACCTGAGAATGCAATCAATGCTGATGTATTTGGAAGTGCACAAACAAGGCTTGACCCAGGAGGCGTGAGAGGCGTTTAACCTTCTGACCTGTGGAGAACATGGAGAGAAACAAACAGGCAATATAATAAATTAATAAAAATAAACTGAAATCTCCATGCAAATAGATAAATGCATTTACTCTCTGGTGCATTTACTCCCCCCCACAACATTACAACACAGCCAGCCACCTAAAACCCATAGTTAAAGGCAGGCTGGCTGTGTTGTAATGGATGGATGAGTTTAGACTCACCAGACCAGACAGCACTTTCCAATCTCCTAATTGTACATTTATTGAGCCAGTGAAAATTGTAACATCAATGTCCTGTTCTTAGTTGACAGGTGTGACACTAGATGTGTCCCCTGCTGCTGCAGCCGATCTGTTGTTGACATTGTCCTCTGAGTACCTTGGTTGTCTGTTGCCTTTCTGTCATCCTGTTCCACTCCAGCCATTCTCCTCCTCCTCTGTCATCAACAAGATATTTCAACCAAAGGACTGCTACTCACTGGATATTTTCTCTCTTTTTGAAAATCACCTATAACCCCAAATGGCTGTGCATGAAACGAGTAATGGCAGTGAATTTATCAGAGCTAACATTTAAGAATACATAAACTTTGAAAGGACTTATGTGGGTTGAATGTTTTTAGCATTCTAGGTCAAGCTCTATTATTTAGTCTACCATAAATAACATTCACACTTAAATTCCAGTCAAGCTATTTTGAGTTGGAAACATGGAACATGTTACAAAATATTCCAGCAGCCATTTTTTTTCTGAACAGCTGGCTAACTAACTAACTAACTAACTAACTTGCATTACAAAGCATCTTATACTAGTTGCTTATTTTCTTTAGTTCAAGATCACCAAATGATTTTATGGCAAACTAGCTACAAACCCCAATTCCAATAAAGTTGGGACATTATGTTGAATGTAAATTAAAACACAATACAATGATTTACTCATCCTTTTTGACCTTTATTCCTAATTAATACCTTAAAGACAAACTACTTAATTTCAAACTGATAAACTTTATTTTTCTTCTTTTGCAATATTCACTCATTTTGAGTTCATGCCTGGAACATGTTTCAAAAAGTCTGGGACAGAGGCATGTTTACTGCTGTGTTATATCACGAATCCTTTTAACTTCACTTCTTAAGCATTTTAGAACCAAGAACACAACTTGCTGGAGCTATTTTGGTCAAGTTCTTTCCTAATTACTGATGCTTGAAGTTGGACTTCAGTTGCTCATCAGTCTGGGATCCTCAGTGTTGTATGATCAATGAAGACATGTCTGAGGGCGTTTTCTCATTAGGCCCACTTGTTTCGAACCGTACTGCGGCGCGGTTCGCCCTCCTCCCCCTCCCCCACTGGCTTGCATTCACACTTGCAACATCGAACCGTGCCAGGGCCCACTTGCGTATTTACTCAGTTTGAAACAGCAGGGGGCGATATGCTTGTAACTGGTTGCCAACCCTGCTACAGAGGAGAACCAAGAAGAGGCTACCATGGTAACCATTTCCTACACCAAACAACCAATGTTTACGTTTTGCTCTCTTCTACATTTTCCTTCAAGTGTGTTTTTTTATCGTGTCTGAGACGGCATCAGCGACCCTCTGGGCCCTCGTAAATCATCGTAATCCTCAACCAGAATAAACAAATCGACAAATTGAGTAAGCAAAAGATTCAACCGCGGGATTAACAGGAGGTAATGCATCAAAAGTAGATCGGTTCGGACCACTTTGTTTCACACCAGTGAAACCGCACCAAATGTAGGGAGATGGAGCGGATCGAGACCACCCCTTCATGGAGGTCTCGGACTGGCTGATTTGGTGCGCACCAAAGTGCGGTGGTTACATTCACATTGATACTAACGTACCTAACCCTGCGCCAAAACTTCTTTGGTGCGCACTAAATATGGTTGGTGTGAAAACACCCTGAGATGCAGGCATGTCAGTCTAATACCCACACTCATGCTGTTGTTGATCTGCGTGTGGCTTGGCATAGTCTTGCTGAAATAAACAGGGATGTCCCTGGAAGAGACGCTGCTTGGATGGCGGCATATGTTGCTCCTATACCAGTGTGTACCTTTCAGCACTTATTTTGCCTTTACAGGTGTGCAAGTTACCCATGCTGTGGGCACTGACACACTCCCATGCCATCACAAATACTGGCTTTTGGAATTTGCACTGAGCTACTGGGATGTTTTTTCCCTCTTAAGGCCAGAGGACATGATGTCCTTGGTTTCCAAAAACAATTTAAATATGGGTCCATCAGACTAAAACTACTTTTCTTCTTGCTGTGAGAGCACAAAACTCCACCTGTATCACAATGTTAAGAAATCATTAAAAAAAATCCTGAATCCACATCTGAGTTCAGATCAACACCAAAAGCATATATCTTCTTCCTTTTGCCATGACTGATAGTCAATTCAGTTCAATTCAGTTCAATTCAAAGAGCTTCATTGGCATGGAAAACATACATTGACATTGCCAAAGTTTAGTACATAAAATATAAAACGACAAACAATTGGTGAAAACCAAAGATTATATTATAAACAATGATAAACACAAAACCAAAGATTATATGATAAACTACAGAGTCTCTGAAAATGTAAATAAATCATGTTGTCAACCTTTTGAATTACCCTTTGCGCACATACTAACAAACACCAGAGAAAACATAGCCTTCTTTACAGGGGTAATTATATCAGCACAAACAGGACCAATAAGAGAGACCTGCATCTTGACAAGACAGCAATACATTTTTTCGTTGTTCTTTTTTGTTGTGTAGGATGATGCAGAAAATGTTGGATAATACAATGTATTTGATCCCCTGCAAACCATCCCATTTCCCATACTAAAATAAACGTAACTGCCCCTTTATCAGTCAAACAAAAATAAATCCATCATCCTCTCTGCTTTCTCTAATTCCCTCTCCCTAATATTTTTCCTAAAGTCCCATAATGAGCATTACCAGAGGCTCTGATAATCTTCTTCTTTTCTTTTACTCTGATTAGTTTTTGTCTGCTTTCTGCACTTAGTCGTCCATTACCATAATTCAGTTCTTTACTTCTCTAAGAGCACATTTGGCCTTGCTTGCAACGCTCGGTACTCCATAGCCCACCATACCACATAACCAAAATTAGAAACTGCAAAAGCCGAAAGTGCATCAACTTATTAAACTAATTTATGCCTTTCAAAGCATTTCTGCACCAGCCAGTGTTTCCCTCTGTGTGTGTCCCTGCTTGTGTAATACTAACAGCTCCTCCCAGCAGCTCACTCCTGCAGGTGTCAGAGGGGGGCAGCGCAGCGCAGTCATCAGGGAGAAATATGGGCTGTAAGCCGGAGCTGTAGCACCATTACCACCAGCGTCTTACTGCTGCTTTCATCTGTTAGCTCTATCTCAATGGTCATCTGGGGAACCTGGAGGCCTCGCTGCCATCAAATTGGAGCAGGGCAGGAGGAGGAAACAAAGACCATTATATGAGGTGTGCGAATGTGTGGGTGAGGTTGTGTGTGAGCATGGGAAGTAAGAAATGTAGGTCTGTGCTGGAGTTTGAGAGTGTTTCAATGTATGCAGGAGCTGGTATGGGTTTTTGTGAGAGTACTCCTGTGTTAGCAGTACAACAGGGATAAGGAGGGTAGAGTGACAAAGAGAGGGAAAAAAGAGAGAGTGAGAGGCTGCATAGCAGATGAGAATCACTGGTTGGTCTGTGAGAAGTTTTGTGACCAGAGGCAACAAAAAGAAGCCTCTCTCTCTCTCTCTCTCTCTCTCTCTCTCTCTCTCTCTCTCTCTCTCTCTCCCTCTCTCTCTCTCTCTCTCTCTCTCATTCTGTGGTGGCAGCTTGTTTTCTTTGAACAGCAGCACTGCAGCTGATACAGCACAGGCTGCTCTGCTGACAGCTCTATTCAATAAAGTACAGGATGGAGTTACTGTTGTTGATGTTGCTCTACGTGTGAGAGCCTGTGTACGTGCCAGTATGGGAGCAGAGACTTGGTGTGAGTATGTTTATTTGTTACTGTTATAAAAATGTCAAGAGAGATTCATTTGGTCCATGTCCTTCAGTCGCAGGCATATTTGATAGGCTGAGAAGCAGGGAAAACTCATGGAAATATTGGCTGTGGGTTTTTAACTCATTTAATAATATTAAGTAATGATAACCTTTGCATAGCTCTTTAAAAAACATAGGTTTACAAAGTACTTTGACAAACAGACAAGCATATACAAAGGAAAAGCACAAGAGTTTCAGCACAAAAGGAGCTGACCATCAAAAAGACCAATTTAAATCAAAGAACCCTTACAAGCATACACAAATGGCATGATAAACCCAAACGCATTAAGATTCTTAAAAGAGAGACTGTGATCATTTCTGGTGTCTGTCAGACCAATGGAGCACTTTAAAGGGAGAATATTTCATGGGAGGAAACTTAAAGGTGTAGTCAGCGGTCTTCTAATCTTCTAATCTAATGCACTATTGTCAAATTCCCGTATTTCTCCTCTCCATCCACAAGATGTCCTCACTGACAGCATGTTGAAAAAAAAGTCCGGTTTTAATACACAGCCTTGGCTCTGAATTTCAGCAGGTAAATACTGTGGCTCGGCCCAAGTTACCAAAACAGGGTACACCCCCCCACATCCAGGGGGCGATCATACTCATGCGCAGATCAGACAAAGGGGGGAGGGGGAGTAGTAGGTTGCGTAGCGTGCACAGTTAGCGTAAGAGAGAGATACAATATGTGCAGTAGCAATGGCTGAAAAACAGCCCAAAAGAAAAAGGTCAGAGGAGTGAAAAGTGAAAAAGAAGGGCTATGGCCATGAAAGAGCGAAGACCCAGGTCAACATTGGTGTTGCTTTCCGAAGGTGGAGGGAACTCCACCAATTTAAAGACAGACAGTGAAGAGGCTGGCATTTCCAGGCATTTAGGCTCCTTAAACAGTACCTGTAACATTATTTAAATCCCTGCCATTATCTCAGAACAACCCCTCATCAATACACCTAAGGCTTTGCTTACTGTCATGATGGAGAATCCTTCCCCTTATATCACACCCTGCATGGAGATAAACAGAGGGCTATGTTATTTCTTTTTCTGATGTGTTTGGATCAATATTTTGGTGATTTATGAGTGAAGAATAGTGGCCAGCTGTGAGATAACCACCTCATCAGTGATATGGGAGATGTTGATTAGAAATAACACAATCAGGGTGCTGGGGAGTGGTTAGCAACCCAACCAGGCACGTCCCATATACATACTTTTGCTGGCCCCGGTTCAAATCCAGCATGTGGCTTGCAGAGTGTCTTCCCCTACTCTCTCACCCCTTTCACAAACCTATCCGCTGTCATTCACTCCTATCAATAAAGGCACAAAATGCCCAAAAATATGTTAAAAAGAAATAACACAATCTCACCTTTAGCCTTGCTGATTGTTACAGCATGAATATAAAAGTTATTGGAAAGCAGAAAACACAAAACTCTCTTATTCACTTTGAGTTGTTAAAGCAATGCAGTCTTCTAACCGTGCAGTGCAGATGAACCTACCCAATTCATTGTCTGAAATCACGCAGATCCGTCTTGCCAAGCTCCAATGACCTTATTGGCAAAAATCCAGACGGCCCATTCATGGAAGAGATGCTGATGACAGTGTGAAGTTACTGCATGTTTGAAAACAGTGGTGGCCTCTGATGCAGTCTCTGTGGATTCAGCAATATTTGCGGTTTTATAAAAAATGGACTCAACTTCTTCAAAAATAGGGGATCACTGCTGGGAAACTAGGAGAGAACTAGGAAATCCTCAACAGACGATGCTGGTTTGTCTATGGTAGCCCCCAAGTCATGGTTACTCAATGATAATTAGCAAAATATGCTCTCCTCATAAATTTACCAAGAGAACTTGGTGGAGATTGTCGTTGACAAGGTTCATGTCACATGTAATTGGTAAATGATACACCTGTGTTGTTTACTTAAATGCAAAACAACAGTCTAAGGAAACATAGTTAAGCTAACAGCTAACAACAGGGTCTAGCCGCAACTACATACTGTGGCTTTATTTGATTGGTCTGTGATGAGCATGACTGGCAAATTTATTGTTTAATCGCCAGCTGCAGTTGTTCTTAAAGGTTCTGCCCTCTGAAAACATTTCTGTGGGTTCTACGAGTACTGCTACTATTTGTGAGCATTTTATTGTGTACGGTCCAGGGACTTGATGCATAGACTGGATGTTTACTGTTTAGGTGCTACAGCATTTACAATGTGCAACTGTGCTAAGCTAACTCAGATTTACAACAGACACACTGCACCATGTTTTCTTTTTTTTTCCGACTTGTAGTGAACCTACACTTGGGATACCTTCTGCCATTTCTCTGCAGAGTCTCTTCTTTCTGCACCTCTCTTTTTGCATGATTTTACAATCCATGCCACACGTTATGGTGGGGTATCAGCAGTGGAGGCAGCAAGCACGTTGCACAACTTAAATGACCATTTATGTCATACACACTTTGCTGTATAGTGATCCAGATTTAAATAAAGCCTTGAGGCAATTAAATGCCTCGTGGCCATTTTGTAATCTCATAACTCAAAATACTAGAGGAATAGTTTTAGCCCTTATTGGACATTGGCAAAAATAAAATATTGTGCATCCTTACTTTGTATTTTTCTTTGTACTTCTTTGTGAGTCAAAGATAATGCCTTCCAGTGCTGTATGTGCAGTGCTGTACTGAATCTATTTTTCATTTTATTGTAAATTTTGGCCTCCATACTGCAGCCCATAAAAAATGAGAAGCGTTATGTTCTCAAGATTTTGACCAGTGAGATGTGGATGAGATATGTGATGCTGTCTGAAACCTCTGGAATGATAACATGCACACAGAGTTCTGCACACATTTGTATGAGCAGCAGCTATCTGCAATAAATTTGTTCTTGAGCAACTAGCAGGTCTGGACACATGGCATCTTGCAAGCACATTTTTAAATCTTATTTGTGAATCTATTTTCTGATAATATGCAGAATGGATTCTGTTTCTTCACATTCAACTGTTGCAAAAACAAAGAAAGTTATTTGTAGTAGCAAGTGTCAGGCCAAAGTCCAAGACTCATGATGCTCATTTCCTCCTTGTCATGTTTTAAGAAATGGAAATAAAAACATGTTTCTGTTTAAAATGGTCAAAGTTTTAAATGGATTTATAGAACAACAAAACCATAACTCTGGTTAACCTTAGGATAGTATAAGTACTGGAGTTCAGACAAGGTCAGGCATAAGAGTGCCTCAACTGTAAGTGGTGTGGATATGTATGAGTGTGAATCACATCAATAAGTGCAGTTGTGAGCTGATAGAAGAGGACATAAAGCAGAGTTATGGTTCTGTCTCCTGGTGTCTCTGTCTCTGAGGAGGCTGCTACGTTACAGAGAACTTTTAGTGCTGACACATGCCTGAGTGCCTTTAAGGTTGTGGAGGGAGAAGATGTTATGTCTCTGAGGTAGGACTGCTGCTATACACTTTCCTGATGGCGGAGATAATGGGGGCTGCTGTTTCTGTTGCAATCTCCACATGCAGGTCTGAAACTCCAGTTTTCCCCTCTCAAAGTGAAGCTGTGAGAATGACAAGCAATTGATGCTCCTCTTAAAATGCAATGCACGGGCTGTCGTCTGTATGAGCCCCTCAGGAGTCGATTCATATTTGTACCATTTAGCTGTGATTGATTTGCCGCTAAGGGTGCACCTGCAGCAGCCTTAGATGGTCCCTGCTATACCCTCAAAGCTGTTGGTTTTATGGATAGATTAGATATGCATTAGTCAATAACATGGATTTCAACATTTTTGCTGCAGAGGTATATGTAAAGGAATGTTCATGTCCCTATACACTGTTTATGAATATTTGTGTTATATCTTTTAAATGCTGTCTGCAGCTTCTTTACATCACATTGAGTATGTAAAAGCCTCAAGAGGTATGGTACGGTGCCATCAAACAGAATGTATGATGGCACCATACTGATCAGAAGTGGCAGCAACACATTGTCACTACAACAACCACAAAAACTCATACGATTCACAATAAATAATGGGATCAGTAATAAATCATTAGTTAGAATAGCTGCACCCTGAAAGCTGAGATTCAAGATTTTTCACCAAGGATTTAAAAACATTCAGGATAACTAAGCTTTCACAACAAGCATCACGAAGTCCAGTGGCCAAAGTTTGTGTGCCCCAACCTTTCTTTTCAAAAGAGAGAACAGGTAATCTGTTGAAATCTTAAAGAAGTCCACTTCCCTTTTGGAACATCAACATAATCAATTACAGGTTAAAGACAGTTTCCATCAGCAGTCTATCTACTGCAATGTCTGGCTAAAGCTGAAGTATTTAACTGAACCTTTTTTTTCTGAGAAAGGTTAAGTTCACATTTCAACTTGTATTCACAGATGAAAAACTCTGATGTGTCCTTGCCTTAGGTATTTTATGTCTTGTCTTTTAATCGATCAAAACATTGAGCAACCAGAATGAATGAAATTATGTTCATATAATTCCCTTCATTGCTTTATAAAATGGTGAGAGACTGAGGTTGATATATTAAAATACCTGTCCATTATGTAAAAATATGTAAAGTCAGTACTTTGCTGACCTGCTGAAAAAAATACCAGAAGCACTTTTACAATGTGGATCATCATACTTGTAAATTTATTTCAGAAACATGACTCTGTCTACAAAGTCTGGCTGAATTTTACATACCTATGATTGTTGCTTCTCACGCATGTGAAGCGCTTTAAAGAGGGAACAGAAAATTCTTTTGGAGCTCCCATCGAACAGAGTGCAAATAATCCACTAGGATATATTTTATGTTTTGTTTACGATCAACAGAAATTGTTATGACACATTATTTACTAGGAGCAGTATTAATCACTGATCTGCACATACTTTGACATCAAACTTGTAGGATCTTTAATATAAGGCAAGGGTCATGGAGAGGGTGAAACAACAGAGCTTCATGTGAATGGCAGTTGTTATTAGAATGTAACTATCTGAGCAAATAACTTTTTGAGAACAAAAATAAGCACTGCTTTTATTTTAGTGGATATTTGTCATTTAAAGAGACTGTGAGGAGTTTCTAAGTAATTACAAAAAAGTCTCACTTTTAGATATATGCCTGATCGAAATACACACTTTAAGATGAGTTTTATAGCATCTAAATAGGTTATCTATAAATGCTATTCCTTAGCCTTCCGGTCGGGTCGGACAGGGCTGGACTGACCTGGATACTCAACTTCGGGAACAAAACAATTCAAACTAGAGCAAATTTATATTATTTTATTACTTATATTACACGTCTTATAGCACCGGGCTGTAAGTAGCGATATATAGCCGGCTACAACTATGATAAGTTTTCCAAAAATTGCTTGTTGTCACACATCAAAAACTACCGCTACGTAACTAGAAAGAGATACATTACCTCGTCGCTTTGCATCCTGTAAGTTTTTGAAAAAGGAAGTTGTAAAGCAATGCAGAGTTCTGAGGAAGGTTCAAGCTGCATTTACCACAATAAACACACACTTTGGCTCCGGTAACGTCTTGTGGTGCGTTCCAGTTGTTGTCAGAAGTAGGAATTTCTGGGTTCCGAGTAGGAAACTGCACACTGGAACGTTCCCCGAAGTCTGAATTTCCTACTGGAAACACGGTGAAACCTCGCCACCCCTGAGTTGACAATCGAAGATGGATGCCCCCCAGTCTGAACAGTTATTTAGCTCCTATAATAATCAATTTATTTGCACTTCTGACTGGGTTGTGTCGCTCTAGATCAGCTGTATACATCATATTGTTAGACTTATATTTACAAAAATGCTGCCATAGTGATAATCACATTCTTCATACAACACCACAGGGCGTGCTAACAACAGCTAACAACAGCCTGGTAGATCGGCATGTTTTTTCCCGACTTCAACTGGAACGCCGATAAGTCGGAGATAATGTCACTCCCATTACGACAGTCGGTGCGTGTGCTCATGGGTAGCAGAGTCTTTATTTTGTTGATCATAGATTCTCTTCATAGCACCTTTAAACAAGACCTTGGAAGATGTTTACACTCACACTCTACTCTTAATGCCAGGCATAAACTGTTAAATTTCAAAGCAACTGTTCATCAGTCATGAAGAAATTTCAAGTTTTGCTTTGTGACTGAACTGATTGAAACTCTCACAGTTGTGTAGTCTAAGGTTTGGAGACCTGTAGCAGCTATGTCATTAAAAAAACAACATCCAGCATGATAAATTTACTTACTCAACTGTAAAAAGCAGTTTGTGTGGTATTATGCAATACGTTCATTTTGTATTAGACATCACCTTTTACTGCAGGTTGTGCTGTGATTCACACCTGAACAACTTCAGTAAAATGCTTAAAAATGTCCTTGTAGAATTTTTTTCTCCTTATCTTTTCTTTCTTTAGCTTGAGGCCTACACTGCAAGGAATCAAATATTGCAACTTCATGACTAAAGTTCTTTCCTTTACTTTTCCCCTCTCCCTTCCCATTCTTTCCCCTGCTTCTTATTTGTTCCAACCCTCTTTTTTCCCCTCCATTGTCTTGATAAATGTTACATTGAGTATAAATGTTTTAGTGCCCCATGCAATTTTGATGCGGAGGCCACCATTCTCATGTCTTTTTGGAGTTACAGTATGTAGGCCTAATTATGCCATGCACGTACCTTCTCTCTCCTCACTTTAATATCATTCTAAAGTAAAAAGAAAGAAAGGGATATAAGAAGAGAACATATCTGGTACTCGTTCACTGCATTGCTGATTAGTGAGTAATGTGCATGGGGGGAATGAGGCACACGTTATCAAAAACAAAATAAAATATGCATATACTAACTTTGACAACATTGACTGTTTGACGGTCTCACAGGGTGAATCCAGAAACATCCTCAACATCTGTCTTTATGTTCACGCGTGCAAAACTCAGCTACTAAGTCCCATCTTTTTTTAAAGCACAACAGATGCTGACAAATGAACACTACTAAGCATAAATACTCTGGATTTAACTTTAAAGGGATATTTCAGTATTTTTCTTAAGTTGGGTTATATGAGGTACTTGACACCAGTCATTGAACTGGCTGAAAGGGCTCCTGTCCCTTTAAGGAGAGTGAGCCGAGACTACCAGGCACACTACGATTGGCTGATATAGTTATGTCACCTTATTGTGCAAGTTTGATGTAAAGACAAGCCATGGAACTACATTTGGACCTATGTATGATCAGGCAAAACATTTCAGAGTACTTCTTTTTTTTTGTCCTCCAGGCAATCCCTCCCTGGCACTATTTTTTAATATTTTCTTCTGCTTGAATATTAACTTTGTAGACTTGTTTTGTAAAATGTAATTGTTTTTTATGAGAAGAAATCTGTCTGGCTTCCCCAGAATGCTAAAATCAATCAGTTTCAAAGGAAATCTCAGTCTCAATAAATCAACCCAAAGTTACTTCTAATATTAGCATAGTAATTTCAATGTATAGGTATTAGTCACATGACCAGTGTGGAGGGCTATGGGGCAAAAACACTAGGCAATAGCATTAACTATTGTGTGAAGTGATAGCATTTGCCTTTTAAGATTTATTTCGACAAAACAACACATGTTCCAATCCTATGAGATCCACAATGGAAATATTAATTTAATCTTTAAAGTCTTTTACAGAAACTCTGTCTTTCTTTTATCTTTACATAGTGTAATATTGGAGAATCATTTCCCTTACACTACTTCTAGGATGAAAAAAGTGGGATATACAGGCAGTCTTTTGTGTTGAATGATCAGTTTATTGAGATGATGCATTCATGGATTGAGCAAAGCAACTATGTGAATAGTGCCAAAATCCTCTGCAGCTGGAAGCTGGTGTTCCAGTGTGCAGAGTGGCAGCCATATTTGGTGACAGTCCTGGTACCATTTCCAAACTTAGGACCAAGTTCACTGAGACTGGTAAGTCAAAAACAAATCATAAAGTGGGCATCCAAGGGAGAAAACACCACAGAAGACCAGTTTCTCACCCACGCTTCTCTGAAGAACTATAGGCTTTCTTCCTGGGGATGAGGGGACTTTGGCACTTTTTTGGGGGCTGTACCCACACATCTTGGGTGTTGCTCATTCCATCAATGCACAGTTCCTACAAGTTGTACCACGTTGTAAAGGTTACTGACCAGGCTTTCCAATGATAAGATACAACACCAAATGACATTATTAAAGGAAAGAAATATTCATCCATAATACTTTTCTGAAGAGTATGCAAGCTTTGTCAACTAATGTTTTCTTTTAATCCACCTTTTTTTTAAATGTACATGAACAATTAGATATTACCGAAAATCTGGAAATTTGTAACTAAATTGGAAATGTATCCCAGGAGATACAAACTGCAAACTGGAAATGAGACAATACAATACACTACACTAAAAATCCCTCAAGATAATGTAATTCCATCCCAGTTAGGTTGGGAAATATGAGTGAAATATTTTAAGGTTTTGGAATAATCACTGTTGGGTGTTTGAACAACCAATGATATGCATGAGAGTAAGAAGTGTCACAACCAGTCAAGGTCACCTCATGCTGTTTTTACTTTATTCTTTGGAGTTTTGGAGTTTTCAAACTTTTTTATTGTGCTTATTTTATGCAAAAATAATACAGTGTCTATCATATGTTATTGTATCCAAGGAAATGCAAAGGGTTTATTATGTAAGAGGGTTAGGGCCACTGATAATATTTTGAGAGATTGTGGTTAAAAGTTCTGGTTTAAGTCTCAGAATTTGACTTTTTTAAGACTTAAAAAATGTAACCTCCATTGTTTTAACAGTGGTTCTGCCTCTCTTCTATTGTTTCCATACATTTTGAACAATTTGCCATTATTTTTCTCCAGACAAATATTCCTGATAAAGTGAAAACAGCTCTTCAGCCCACTCTTGGGTTTCGACCCTCCATTTTAGAAAGACTTGATCAACACTCATTTTTGCTGTCAGGGGCGTAGGTTTGATTTTGACATTGGTGGGGACATAAAAGCACACTAAGATGGCACCCCTGAAAGTTGATGTGTTTTGCTTTTATGACTGTTTTTTAATGTCATGTAGAGCTGATCAAGCAAACAAGCAAACTATCATATTCAGAACAAACTACTGTAAATCTCTACTGTCTGTTCCTTGACAGAAATATATTGATGCATGACACATTAACAATGGGACAGTTTGGGATCCATCAGAAATTTTGATGGTATGGTTATAGTCTGATAAATATAGAACCAAAACCAAAAAGGACTACCGATAAGTGTAATCTCCAACAATATGAATGTAGAAAGTCATGTTATTAATTCAAGGTTTTGTTGTGTTTTTCCCACAAACTTTTATTGTTGGTCTTAAACTGTTGCTGCTTTTCAATACACAAATAATACATGGATTATAAATTTTTTTTAAAAACTCTTTAAGCCTCTCTGACATTAAATATGAGTTTTTTTTTAGATATAAAGTTATATACAATGCTTGTGTTTTATGTTAGGGACCATACGGTAGTGGCATAATGTTGATAGGGACCTGTCCCTAGCGTCCCTACCCAATTCTACACCCCTGGTTGCTGGCAGTTCCCAGAGCACAAAGGAACTGAAAGTGACCATTGCGTGTTCCCAAAATCTCACACAGATTTCCATTTTAAAACATTGTACTCAAAATTCAACACTTTACGCACTCTTCAAGAACATTAAATTAAACTTCCCCAGACTCCAAGTCAATGACACAATTAAAAGGCGAAATCTATCATCATGCTCAGATATTTTTAAGCTGCTGTTTTTTCACCCGCAAACTTCCGTAAGCAGATATGCACGGATGCACACACAAACACAGGTGTCGCTTCTTTTCCAGTCAGATGAATCTGCAGCCTCCCCGCATTCAGCGCGCAGCGGCTGACGTCAGGAGCGCAGCGGAGTGAGAGGGAGTTGAAATAGGGCAGAGCAGGAGCGGAGCGCGGAGAGAGAAAAACTAGCTGAACCAGCCGAAGGATGGCAAACCAGCACCACCACTGCTGCTGCTGCTACTGCTGCCGCTGCTTGTGCTGCTGAGAGTTGGGGACTCGCTATAACTACTGATACACCAGCCTGCGATTAATCTGAAGCCTTTCAGCCCTGCTGAGCGGAGGAGGAGAGGAGTGGAACTAAAAGGAGCGCAGTTTGGACGCGAGGAAATCTGTGGCACAATTCAAACCCTTCCTTTTCTGCCCTATTGCCTCGGGATACCACAGGTAAGCTGGAAGCTGTGCTCACTGGTGAGCATTCTGGGTTTCAATGATGCCTTTTATTCTTATTCTGCGCACAAGTTTGCTTGTTTTGGTGCATGACGCCGCTCTCCCCGTGACTATTTCCTCTGAAAGTGTGAGTGAACGGAAACTGCGATAAGGGTGGAAGTGGCGTGCTTTAATTTTGAATAAGTTTGTGAGTAGCTTATTAATAATGGAAGGAGATGGATCCAGAATTTACAGCCTGGAAGATGTGTGCGAGATGCAGCAGCTGTAGCGCATGCAGGGCGATGCCAGTGACAATGTGTGACAGTGTTTAACCATACTCCCTGCTATGTCTGTGCCTATTGTCTGGGTGTGATTAATCATTGAGTATGAAGAGATGCCAGCTTTGGGAACCTCACGGAAGAGAGTACTAAAAAAGCACCAGGCTAGTGTTTGATTAACGGTTCAAGTAGGAAACCTCTGCCAGGCTTGCTCTTGCAGCAGAGAGGGACAGAAATAATAACACAGTGAGACACGCACATCCCTCTCTGGGCTCTCTGGCACGCATTCCCGGTCCCAACAGCCCCCCCTTTCCTCTTTTTAACAGACAGTCAATTTATAAAGCAGCCTACCGGAAGGACCTCAATATTTTATCAGCCAGCATGCAAAGAAAAGTCTCCAGAATAGGGAGACATTTTTTAAACAATCTTGTCTGATTGTGTCTAACGAGCTGCTTCAGTGCGCCCTCATGGGAGAATCCTCTCAGTGTCAGAGCAGAGGAGCTGGCACAGCGGCAGCAAAGCCTCCGTGACGGCCAGCGGAGTGGGAAATGAGGATTGGTCTGCGCGCACGCCGCCGTGATGTAGCGTTTAAACATAGATTGCAGCGGGAGCTCTCCGCGGTGCTGAAATACGCTGCAGCCTCTTCTCTCACTCCTCGTTTTGTTGGATGTCCTCCCTTACCTGGAACCAGATACGGAGCAAACATCCAGCAGCAGAATTATAGTCATTCATCACTCTGCTATCAGTACAAAAAGTGGCTATAAATCTTCAACCCCTCAGCTGTATGCAGGGGCCCAGTAACAGCAGCACGTCCAACTCTCAACTCAGGCACGATTCTAATACAAACACACACAAGCAGGGAGGCAGGCACATGCACACAGCACATGCAGAGAGCTGGATCAATATCTTTTGCCCTCTCCTGAATGAGAATATTAATGGCTGGAGTTCACAGCTGGATCCCTTTGAACTGCTGGAGCCTGTCTGACCTCTTCATTTAGAGTAACATGCAAAAGCAGGACAGGAGCCTTAGTCATTATTCGAAAGAGAAATTAGATAAGCTGTGAGGAAAGAATGAAGCCTCTAACTATGTCAGATTTATTTTAACACAATGACAAAGTTAAGGCAGAGGGCAAGAAGTGGCAGACAATTTACCTTAGTGATGCAAAATTTGGACAAAATTCAAGAAACATAAAATTGACTGATAGAAAATGATATGAACATATGGATATTTTAAGTAACCTTTAAGAATGTGCATTTATTAAAATGTTTAATAGTCGAATAAAGAAAATATGCATTCATGAGGGTTATAAATATCCAGATTCCTGCATTGTGGTCTGCAGTATGTGGATCTTAAAATCAAGCAAGTATACTAAGCACATTTTTGTCAGTAAATAACCACAAGGAGATGTTTGAGCTCTGTTGTCTATGATGTTTTCTGAGGAATAACCCATCAGCAATACAAGGAAGTACTACATTGAGCACTGAATTTTAATCATCAGCTGTTGCATGTGCATATATTAGCAGGTGTAAGATGTCTTTTTACATTTGATTGTAATTAAGACCCAGCAAAGAGTTGCACAGCTTAATGTCTTCTGTTCAATAACTCCAACTCCAAAACTGACAAATATTTGTATTTCGCATGTGTACCACTTTTCCTGTTTTAAACAAAGCAAAGCAAGCATCTTAAATTATAATTTGTTTCCTTTTTGTTTTGAAAAGACTCAAGACAAACAGCATGATTACCATTTACCACCAAATAAACTCTCTCCAGTGTTTTAGCGTAAAAATAGTAAATTAACAATACAATGAAATACTGATGATTGAATTCATTATATTCAGTTTATTTCATGTTTTTAAAATATGATGATGATGATAAACATAAGGGATATATAGTGAACAGAATCTGAAGGCAATGGTGTGTCATCAGATCACCTTTTAAAAACTTTTTCTGGAAATATCAAGGTGTAAGTTTTTTGGGAAGCAAAATCATGTATTTGTAGAATATTAAGCTCCAAGATTTGTCCGGATTGCTCAAAATACAGATTTCTGTTTTAGAAACTATGTCCAGGGGTTCCCAAAAAAGTTTCACCATGCAAGCATTTTATACAAATTTTTCATGGACTTGGTTTCTAGGTGGTCCAAATGATTTAGACTTGGTATAAATATAAACGGATATAATGAGCTTGATAAACACAACTTAATGATGAAGGGTCAGCGGGGACCTCACGCTTGATTTCTCTGAAAAAACAGGATTTGTGTGAACTGGTGACTCTGAGCTGAGTTTGTGCTTGGCTGTGTCTCTATTAGTCAAGACTTAAGTAAGAACATGTTTTAAAAAAAAAAACATTTGAGAAGAAAATAATCACAGTGGCATTTGCATGGATTCATCATGTTTTTAACAGCTGTTTTAACAGTCGTATCTACAGACAGAGCAGCTGACAGACACACTGCTTAACCTGCCCATATATCAAACCAAAAGTATTAGGACTGGAGTTCTGAGTAGCCTTAATGTACAATTCTGCTCATGACTTGGCTGAACAGAAATGTTAGGTTAGGTGCCAAGTTTATCCCAAGGTTTATGTGTTTTTTTTTTTTTAACAGTCTTACATACAGATCTGATCGGCAGGTGATCCAGCTTATTTTCTGCAGACTTTGATATTTCAAAAAAGGAAAAAGAACAGATTATTCATTTTGGCCCAAATTGTATGACCAACAGCCAGTCCGTAACCCAGTGGTTTGGGAACCTTGCTTTGGTTGATAATTGTGGTACAGACCTTCATGCTTTTGTTGCTCAGTATGATATCATACATTTAAGGAGTTGCTGTTTGCTTAGAAGTGGTTTCAGTGTTGTTCTACAAGTCTCCTCCATGTGATGGAGCACTTCTATACACAAGACAAAAAGTCTAATGTACCAGCACTTCCTCTCCTGCTAGCTTGGCCAATTGACAAAGAGCAGCTTCTTATACCCCCACACCACCACCATCATACACATCAAACAAATAAACCTACCAGTGTTACCACTACCAGTTCAGACCAGGGATGGCAGAAAACAAACAAAAAAACCAGCATTTTAATGACATGGTGATGCCAAGCCCCACAGAACTATTCAATCACAACATAATGGTCAACCATTCAAAGTGGACTGGACCCACATTGGGAAGGGGTCATTTAAGTGGCTTGTGGCTCAAATGACTCCTGCAGGTTTTTAGGTTGCCCCATCATCAGGACAGTTCTGCAGAGCACCTCAGGGTCACAGTCAGCGGGTTGAAAAATAATGATGCAGCCCAGACTCGTGACTCAGCTGGGCTTTTTGCAGTTTACAATCTGGTGTGTAACTTATTAGCTGTCTCGCAGGCAGCCATTACATCGCAGTGTCCGGCAGATTACGGCTGCTTGTTGGGCTTCAGAGACAGCCTAATAGCGGGATGAGTCACACACCTACAGATTGACACTGAAGACACACTGTTTTCACATTAGCCTTTTGCGCATGCACACACACACACAAACACTCCTTAAACTCGTCTCATTAAAGTTAGGAAAGGCTGTTAGAGTGCTCCCTCCCTTCTAGGCACTTAAACCCTGCAGCAGGCAGCACCAGCTTTAGGCTGGGTAAATGTGCATGAATGCATGTGTGCAGTTTTTCATGCATGTTAGTTGAATAATGCAAAAATTTCAAGGTTAGAAATAAATCCTTTATGCGTAACCAGGCAAAGAAAAGAGTTTCCACACCCCCTTACAGGTCTTGCATGATTGGCTATACTTAGAGCAACAACCTATTTAGCCATGTCTCCAGACGAGGATTTACACATATCAATATAAGCATGTAATTGACTTTCTGAGTGACGCTGGTGAAACATAAGCCACAGTCAGCTTTCCCTCTCCAGTGAACAGTGTCAGTACTGCTGTTGTTTTGGCTTGTAAAGCTGATTTTATTTTCAGTATTTGTGTCTAAGTTGCATTGATATTTGAAAATGAAAATACAAATATGCTCACTTGTGCAGTTGCAATCAACCATCACACATAACAGCATAGCAACAGAATATGATTTATTTCAGGTTTAGTGACTTTGGTGATAAATCAGCTGTCTGTTATTTTTCAGATGAACATAAATATGAAAGGGTGTCTGAATTTTCTGTTAATGTTTACTTATTGTGCATCAAAAGCCAGAAGACCATTTATTTAAACTCGTGTCTACAATCATTTCAATTCATTTCCTCAACAGTCGCCTTTTCACTTTGAGTTTACATAATAGCAAGGCAATAAGACACTGGTATTATATCACGTTGAGACTGGCTATAGAGGCAGGTCATCACAAAAAGATCTGCCAGAGGAAGATGTATTCTATCCCCACTGTATCACCAAACAAGATAAGGCAAAGGTCCACCTTCCCATATAACAGTCACTCTGAGTTTGAAAATAAAAGTGATTTTCTTAAAATCCCACTGGAAGAAATAAAAAGCTGTGAGAATATTGTGGCCAAGAGTTTGTGATTGCCTGAAGACAAAAAGTGGAACTTGAACACGCAACAATAGAACACACATTGCTTTAGATTTTTACATTGTTGGATTTCTTTCTATTCATCAAATTTACACATAAACCCTTTTTAATCTAAACTTTCTTTTAACATTTCACAGCATTAAAACTCTGAGCCATTACAAATATTTCCCCTCTATTGTAAATATGTTGTATTGAAGTTATTATTACTATTGTCATTATTATTTGAATTATTATTAGTGGAGAATAAAGAGAAGGAAAATGCCATCTTTGAGCTTAAATGTCATTCTCTGCACCAACCTTTCCCAGGAGTAATGTCACATTTACATGTTTTTCTAAGTGTTTTACTGATCGTCCTTGTGAGAATTCATCCTTTATGTCATGTCTATCACTGTCAAGACATAAATGCAGCTGTCAGGCTTTATCATTCATTGGCAAAAATGATAACCATATCCTGAATGCTACACAAACAGAGACACTACAGCATTTGGGATTTACAGATCTAACCCAACACAAGATTCAAATGCCACCTCAACACAGACAAGAAGGTGCTGCAAACAGTGTGGTAGAAATCAGATGGGGGCAAGCGCAAAGGCATGGAGGCTAGGCTAACGGCTAACCCACATCAGCCAACCACTCTAACCATCATCCCAGCTGATTTAAGATCACTGGGCAATAAAGAGAAACATGTGTGACTACAGCTGGCTACACAATGTGATGTGAGGAACTGTTGTGTTCTTGTCAATGGCTAAATGACAACATCCCATCCAACATGAGCAGCTAACCGAGCTGCCAGAGCCCTTGTAAATAGAGAAAAGAGCAGTGAAGGCAGACTGTGTTTACATCACTGATGTAAACACTTTTATTGGGATGCAGTAGTGGCATGTAGATGCTGTTTTCTCTGGTGGAGTCATGGTGGATCATAAAGTGCAGACCTTTCCATCTACTGAGAGGATTTACGGCAACCTTGTTGGCAGCTGTTTACACTTGCCTACATGTGCTAAAGAAATGTGCAGACATCATCATATACATTTTTAACACCTCTCTGGAACAGGCAGTTGTTCCCTTGTGCTTTAAATCCACCACCATCATACCAGTACCGAAGAAACCCTCCCCTGTCTACTTCTGTGACTACCACCCTGAGGCACTGACCCCCATCATCATGAAGTGCTTTGAAGGTTAGCCACGACCTGTGTGATATCCCCCCTTCCAAACCTGGACCCATTCAAGTTTGCATGCAGGGCCAACAGGTCCATAGGAGATGCCATCTGCTTTGCCCTCCACCCTGCCCTCACCCACCTGGACACCAAAGACTGATATGTGAGAATACTGTTCATAGGCTTCAGCTCAGCACCCAACACAATAATCCTACAACAGTCGATCTGAAATCTGGACCACTTTGGACTCAACACCTCACTCTGCAATTGGTTGTTTGACTTTCTCACCAGAAGGCCTCAAGCACTTTGGGCAGATTCTACAACAGCTTCATTTACCAGGCTGTCAGGATGCTGAACTCTCCTCCTCCTCCCCACAACTGAAATTCACAACCTCTTAACTTCACTGCCTCCATTTTTAAAGGACTACTGTGCATCTGTCACCTATAGGGGGGCCCACACATAAAGATTTTCTAAAACTGAAGACAATTTATATCTGTTAGAGACCCCACATATGAAGATAAAAAATCAGGCCTTAAACACTTTTGATCATAGTGTGTGAAGTGTGCTCTGATAATCTCAACACATCACACAGATAACAATTCTGCCCTGCCACCAATCTTAAATCTAGTCCACCAAGACAGAGCTATTGTGTGATCAAACTTGATCTAACTAAAACAAAGAAGAAGAAACATAGCACCAACCATAAAAGTATATATCCATGGCAAAAACTGGGAAACACAGCACGCAACATGGGAGAGGACATACGAGGTGAGGGAGTGATGGTGGTCTTGGGGTTTTTTTTAGTGGAAAAATCATTAACTAAATAGACTGTGAAAAATTCTGAAGGCAGCGTGAACACGTGAGCTGGTCCTCCATTTTTGAGGTCCACCAAACTTTATGTTTGTTCAGGTTGGCTGTGCTTGTCTTTATTTCCGGCAGCTTCCCTGTTCCTCACAGAGCCGTGGAAAACATATGGCTCTGGTTGCTCTGACAGCTCGCCTCGTGATTGGCTGAATTCTTTTCCACGTCACAATTCACAGTGTCATGACTCAGGAGCTGTCAGCTTTCCCCACGCATATGAGGATTTTTGGTTGTAAATATTGAGCAAGTTTAATATTTACGATTGTATGTACTGACCCGTTTCAGAGCAGATTACCGGAACATATTCACTCTTGACACACCTCAGACCACAGGAGAATCTTATAGGATAATCTCATAGGACATAAGACAATCTGGAGTTTGCCATCCTGGGCCGAGAAGGGGGAAGTCAGGACAGAAATGGCCCAATAATCTTTATGTGTATACTTCGCTTTTATAAAGGAAAAGAGAACTCTCTAGCAACTTAAAGATCTGTATGCACATATTTTCCTCTAAGACTGAGCAGTGCCCTCTTGTTGCATATTTATCTCAACCACTGCACATTCACAGTCCGTTCTTATCTGTAGCTTATGTCCTTGCACATTCTTTTTCTTTTACCATTTATTTATTTCACCTTTAACATTGTATTTATTATATTATGTAGTTTTGTTGTCAATATTTGCACCTTAGTTCTTGTTTTTTTTTCACATTGCATTTTTTTTCATGTACAGAAGTGTTACACCAAGGCAGGGAGTCCAAACTGCCCGTTTTGAATTGACCCCTGATACAGTTGACAGTGAAGATAAACCATTGTTGTCTCCCATCTCTGCTGCTCAGAAGGTCATTTTCACTCATTCTGGTGTGAATCCAGTGATTGCCTAGGGCTACAAGAGCCCCTTGATAGGGGATAACCCACCCTAAACCCTAAAAGTAAAACCATCCCTTTTTATGCAGCCCTCAATGTGAAAACTTTGGACACCCCTGCACTGAGAGGTGAAGAGATAGATTTTTTTTATATTTTCACTTTGACACTTTCTTACATTCTTGTGGTTTACATGTGCTGCAGTGGACAATCCTAAACTATTGATCTTTTATGTGCTCTCGACTGGAATATTTACATGCTTACACATGCTTTCTGTCACTCCCTCATGATGACACTACTCAAAAGAGTTATGGTGTTAGCCTTTGATGGTAAGAAAACACAAATTTAGTAAGTGCTGTGATGTTCCTCTGCTCGCAAAGCCCCTCCTAATAACATTCAAAGCAAAGAAAACTAAATTTGCAAGACACTGGATCTTTACGTCTTTAAGCCAGACCATGCAAAGAAACAGTTTGTACTGCAGTCTGTATTAGAATCATTATTTCATAATGCAGTACATATGATACATTTACTGGTCCTAATAGAGGGACCTCTTTTTAGAAGTTCAGCCCCAGTGACATATCAGCAGACAGGAGTTTAGTGTCTCGCTCCGTGACATTTCAGCTGAGTGAGGACTCACTGACAGGAGAGGCTGAAAACAGGTCGTTTTGGTAAAAGCACAGTCTCTCTACCCACTTGCACACTTGACTTCTCTGCTTCTCACGGATGCTAAATGCTGAAAAAAGATGGACGCCTGAGTGCTGGAGATAGATGTAGAAAAATATTCACTGCCTGAACTTCCTGCTTCACTACATAGGAAGGACAAGAAAAACATGGATTGTAGCTATTTTAGATACTGCATATGCAACCGTATTGCAGGAAGAAAAAACATCAGAATGACAAATCTGCAGATTTTCAGGCAATGGATCCACAAGTACATGCTGGACACTATCTGTTATGCCACTTTCTGGTGGATCATCTTGTACTTTGCCCTTTGATTCAAGATGTCCAAAAACAATTAAGCATCATTCAGAACTGAATAATTTTTATAACTGCCATTAAAAGTTAGAGTTTCTGGTAATGCAGGGTTATTAGTCAAGTGTAAATTCAAAGTGCCTTTTGGCCACTCCCCTGACCGTTTTTTTTTTTGTTCCTGGTTAAGACATAATACATAATGTGGACATAATAAGTCCACATTCTAAAGCTTTCACTTCCTTATATTCAGCAAGGCATGATATATGAAGATAAAGCTGCATGTAATGATTTCTCAGTAATCGATTCATTGGGTGATAAATTATTTTATTAATATCTAGTTTTAATATCAGAAATGCTATGTGTCTGACATTTTTTCCAGTGCATAATTTGACTTTTTTCTATACAGAAAATCCAAAGTATTTGATCAGAGAACTGATTCAGAATTTGATCAATAAGCAGGACTGATTGTGGCATTAGTATCAACAAATTCAAAACTAGAAAAGCATTCAGAGAGTGCAGACCTCCACCAAGCAGCACAGTTCCCACAAAGAATCCTTTTAACAATTCCTGGATCCAGACGGTGATGCAGATCAACACCAAAATTGAATCACTTTTTCCTTTTCCCATGCTGAAAATTTCCTGAAAATTTCATCAAGATCCATCCATAACTTTTTGAGTTATTTTGTTCACAGACAGACAGACAGACAAACTCTCCCGAAAGCATAACCTCCTGGCAGAGGTAACAATTCCCATCCTTAAAGGTGTAGTCAGCGATGTGGGAGAAAACGAGTGGAGAGGTTGTTTATAAACGAATTTAGACCCGCCCCCCGAAAGCTGATGGACGTGCATCGTCATGGAAACGGCTGTAGAGACTGTGTAGCTAACCAACGTAGCTAAAGTAACCCTTACTTGTCCAACAACTCGACAGCCATTATTGATAACATCACAACAACAGTACATTCTGACAGATTAGACAATAAGATGAATCACTGAAATGGAATAGAGCAGTACTACCATTATTTTTTTGTTCCGGAGACACATTACCCGGCCCATCGGCTCACCTGATAACGCCTCTGTTCTCCCTGCAGAGCGCCTGGGCCACAAAATGTTGGCATCACACTTCACTTGAAATTCCGATCACTAATGTTGAACTTCTAAAAATGACCTTTACGGCTGCATCCCGTATGAACACAGCAGCCGAGTGCCGAGCATCAGTCGCGCTGCTCTGAGCAAACAGAGAGCTCTCTTCCTGCCCTGCCTGAACGCTGGAAACTGACGAAAGAGTCAGCAGAGAGGGAGAAATGCGTAGAGGGGTTACAGAAAGGTCACCCAGCGTATCTGTTTTCTGCAGTGAATTTAGTAAGCCATCTGCCTGTCCCTTTTATGTAGTCGCTTCTCTCTCTGGTGCCGCTGCTCCAAGTTTTTCTTTTCTGTTGTGTCACATTGAGAAAAAAGTGCGATTCAAGGTTGTTTTGAAAAGAATTCTCACATATCTCTGTTTAATGTATCCACTTCACAGACAACATTTCAATGAGGAGTATGACTTTAAGGCTCACTCATTAGCAATTAGCTGTCTTGAAACAAATTCTTTGTTGTTGAAGCAAAAAGAGACAAGGAGATATCTGAGGCATGCTAACTCTACAAGAACAAATCACAAGATTAGAAATGTAAAAGATGGCTCCAATATGTCAATAAAGTGTCTCAGATTAGACTATTTTGCCCCTACTTTTAAGGTCATTGATGAACTCTAACACTGTTGGCTAAGTACGACATTTAAAGCAAAACACAATACACTTATCTATCACTTTTTTGTGTTTTCATGGCAAAATTAGTCATTAAAGTTAATTTCCCTGACTGACATAACAAGATAGTGTGCATAAATTTAAGCCAATCATGTGTTGCTATCGTAAAGGCATAAATCCAGCAGGTGACTGGATGGTCATTCTATCAATCACATTTATTACAGTAAATCAGATGGTGGTAGTAGCCAGACACTACTGCACCACATTAGGTTAGCCAGTTTGTGAAACAAACTACCAGCAAAACATGTAAGAAAAGGAGCAACAATATCCTTACCTCATCTCTTGCTGCTCTTAAGGAGTCTGATTGGACCATGCTGCTTTGGGCTGCTCACAGTCATTGCAACTCTGCCTGCTAACAGACTTTGAATCAGGCAGGTCCAGCATCATGTCTTTAGATGAGAAAGTAGAAATAACAATACATGTAGTTCAGTTTTGCTGAAAATGACAGGAGACTGCAAACCTCTAACTGGATAGATAGAACTTTAGGTAGATAGATAGATAGATAGATAGATAGATAGATAGATAGATAGATAGATAGATAGATAGATAGTGCAAGGTAAAAGATATCTTGCGTTAATGCAGCATGTCTCACTTTATAGATTTCATTCAACATATTTCTTGTTACTGTTTTTGATTTATTTGGAATTCATACATTAGTTTTAAAATTGTTTATTTTTTAATTTATTATCTGTAATTTTTTGACACGTCATTTGAGCTGACTGATTGGTAGATCGGGGCAGTTTCTAGGTCTAAGTGTGGGCTCATCAGTGATGCAGACCCATTTTTTTTTTTGATTCCTTTTTTTTGCAGCCAAATAACCGTTGTTTAAAAAGCAGGCGCCATCTTTAATTCTTGAGTTTGGTTGCTTGTAATTTTCGGGTAATCTGCATTTACTTGGGTATAGATAGAGGTCTGATGCAACAATAAGTAAACGTCAAAAAGGCAAAATAGACAAAGGCAATTCAGCAGTAGATCATTTTGTCATGTCTCAGGAACTGAAAGCAAAAACAAATCATCTGCCTCCTTGCATGTTTTTTGCTGTCCTAAATGGTGTGACTATTTTGCCATTTTTAGAGACTCTCCATTCAGTGATCAATTCCCTCCACAAAGTGCCTCTTAGGAGCCATTTATTGCTCAGGAGTTTCTCTCTTTCCTACACAAGACCTCTTTTGTGTTGTTAGCCAACACTTTTCTCTATAATTAGCACACACAGTCCTGTTCGGCAGGCAGACCACCCTGTCGTGGCACTGCATATCCTCCCCAACATCCTTATTTGCTGTACCACCCAGCCTGAAGGGGATTTCTGGATTTAACAATTTCAGCGGATGTTTGCGCGTCTGACAAGCAGAATGTGGGATTTAATACCCAAAGGGCTTCTGATCTGGTCATGGAAACTTGACAGAGAAAAAAGCCCTGAGTCAATATCAGTGCTTTGTAAGAAAGGTAGAGAGGAAGGAGAAGAGAGAAAACGAGGGGAAAAAACAGGTAGACTTATTTTTTTATTCCTCCTCTCCTCATTCTTAAGATGGGATCCTATTACTCTTGAACAAAGAGCCTGGAGCATTGTCTCTACAGACAGGGGAAGCAGCCAAAAGAAAATGTCAGGCCATAATTAATTCTAAAGTAACACAGGCTGATAAGTAACTCTGCTCTTAGTAAAGCACCACAAACCTACATTTGGTTCCTTCCAAGGTCCTTGTTCCTTTTTCTGGGAGGCTGAGTCGCCCTTTTTTCTTGTAAAGGTTCATTTCTTCCACAATCTGAAAGGCACATGTGCCCTTTGTCATTAATTTAGCTTTTTCTGCTGCCATTTGTATTTCTGTGGTATATTTTAATTGCTCTAATAGCTTCCTTGTTGTTCCTCACAGTATGTGCTCTGTCTTTTGGTCTTTGTTGGTCTTTGTGTGTGTCTCTATGTCTTCAGCTTTTTGATAGCGCACACTGCGCCTGTTTTCCTTTACCAATTGCCTTAGGAATTTGACAATTTTATTGTCTTTCTTTTTTTAACCCATTTTTTGCATAGTCGAGACTAATTTCTTTGTAACAGAAAAAAAGAACATGCCGAGGTCAGTGTTGGATGTTACAAATGATTCGCTTGAGAACTGAGATTGCTTTTTGTTGTAACAAGTAACAGTGCAATATTTTGCAATTCAGGTAATTTGTTTTCAGAATGTTTTTTATTATTATTATTGAACTCATTACTAAACAAAAACAAAAAGACTTCCTTGAGCTGCCTACAAACCAAACGTGATGGGGCGTGGTTAACCCTCCCGCAAGCGACAGCTGCGATCGAGGTGATCATGTTGCTCATCAATTCATTGCCAAAGTTTAGAAAGTTGATCTTTCCAGGCGAAGTCGCCTGTGGCTGTGCGTCAATAGCCAATCATTGTGTGTGGGTGTGTGACGGTACCTGTGACAGACAGTTTTTATGACAGTTCACAGAGTAACAATCCATGTCCATTTGGGAAACATTAGTCAGTGAAGACATAAGTTTTGCCTGGACAGACTGCAGAGAGCTCATAGGTGATGGTGCTGAAGGGCCATCAGCTGCAGTGTTTTTTAGTTGATAGGTGAGTGAAACGGATGCAGTTAGGAAAATGTCAGGTTATACATCCTATTATATGATATAAGATATAAGATGAAACTCGTCACTGATCGATGGCAACCAGGCCAAAATGAGGAATTCATGGACATGTGATGCAACTTCAGTGGCCGAATCATTTATGGTCACAAAGTCCTGTTCGGTGTCAATGCTGCTTTATTTTGTGTACCAGTCGGAGGTGACTTGAAACAGCATGTGCAGGTGTGTGCATAGATTGAGGATTTTCAAATACATGACAGAGGGGGGTAGAATTTTAATGTGGGAATGTGTTGACCAACCAAAACAGATTTTTATTTTTCAACCTCAAGCTCAATTTTCGTGGTAACCTGTATGCTGAGTGATGAACTGCTGTACATATGCACAAAGCTCCGGAGAGGAAGTAGGAAGATGTGACGAGCAGTGTTGGGAAAGTTAATTTTAAAAAGTAGTGTTTGCTCATTACTCGTTACTTCTGAAAAAAGTAACTTGTTACCTTACTTAGTTACCCTCTCTGAAAAGTAACTTTTCACGTTACTCATTACTTTTACTTTTACATTGCTCGACCTTGGACCGAACCCTATATCTGTTACTTAATCTGAAGTCCTACAAAAAGTTCTACTACAGAGAACATAACAGTTACGTTTGTGCCCTTTATTTTACAAAATGTCACATACCCTGTGGAATGAGAGCTCCAGCCCAGTGTTTCCACATTTTGCTTCTGAAATAAGCACCCTGGTCGATAAAAACAAGCCTAAGAAAATAAGCAACCTCCATCTATTTCCTTTCCTAATGTGATATACTACTTTTTAAAAAGAGAAATATACACAAAGTGTGTTAATTTTCTTCAACATTGCATTTCAATATCACAGTGCCAAGCATCTATTCAAGAAAAGAACTTATAATAAGCAGACCTGGCAACTTTGGTTCTTTGGCATGCGTCATGTGCGTGAGTGTGTTTGGGGGCGTGCGCGATAACCAGAAAACGAGGAAGTTGATAAACTGCCTACCGCAGTCGTGTTTTGCTTATGTTAGGAGCTGGAAGGTAATTCACACAGACAGAAATGCCCCAAGAAGCAACCTTACGTTTAGCAACAAACCCAAAAGACCACAACCCGCGGCCGTGACTCTTGAGATTTGCGGCCCTTAGACACTTACAACGAGCGGACTTGGCAAAGCTGCTCGTGTCTAATGTGAGCAGCTGTGTGTTACTTTGTAACGCGTTACACACAACACTGGTGACGAACATGCGCCATGCATGAACACAATTATTTGTTGAACCCTTGTTATGTGTGTATTTATAATGCTTCAATAGGTTGCTTGCTGCACATATTTCAGTCATAATGATCACCATAGTGTCTTCCTAACCTTCCATGGCAGATAGGTCCACCTGTTTCAATGTCTGTAATCATACAGATCCATCTTGCAAAGGTCCTATCGACAATGACTGCGGTCAAAAGCAGGATGACCCAGCAGTCTTTGGGGCAGGAAGAGGTGAGAGGCAACAGCGAGTTGATAGCAGGAAGTGACTGCTCACACAGAGCACTCATTAGCAATTTTATCAGATCGAGAGCGCATTTCTTTATTTCATGAAAATACAAACAAACAAACAAACAAGAACACTGCGAACCTCTCTGCAGAAAGGATATCTTTGCTCCACTTTTGAGATGCTTTGGTGAGGGCTTGTTCTAAGAAGTGGCTCATCCTGTCCTTTACACTGCTGTAGTAGCGCCCGCCTATTGCATCTTCTGATTGGCCCTTAATGAATGTGATTGACAGAATGATCATTCAATCACTTGACAGATATGCCATTGAAAAGTTCTGCTCTTCCCAAAAACTTAATATGGGATCTTACCCAGATGGTCTAGTGAAATATATTGAAAGGTCATTTTGGTGTTGCAGGTTAGTTTATTCCCTCTGAGTCTAAAAATCTGAAAAAAATAAAAAAACAGGCCATAGTGGACCCAGTTGAATGGGGGAGGGACCCCAAGCCAAACCAGGCACTGGTTGTGTCATTCTGGGGTTGAGACTATCATAACGTAGTTGTATAAACATTTTCTTTCATTTGTTTTGTCATCAGAGGTAGCTGTAAAGTTAACATACGGGCTTGACTTGAAGCCACTAATTAGAACCATGTGGGATGGTTTCAAGAGAAGAATTTAAATGGAACTTACCAGACTGATAAAGGTTGAAAATGTCCTTTTATCCCCTTTTATAATCCAGACCACTGGACTCATCGTTAATTAGATCTTTCTTTCGTAATTAGTTCCAACCTGTCTAAGTGAAACCTTTTTCATCCAGAGCTGTGAGGGCTGATAAAGGCCTGTCAGCCTTTAACTGGTGGGCTGTCACCTCCCTGTCTGCTTTTTAAGGGCCACTACTTATGAGCCTTTTATATTTCAGTGAATGACAGTTCATAACCTTATCTCTCTGGGTTACCGTGCTGTATAAATTCTCTTCAGGAAAAACCACCCTGGAGCATCCTGGGATTTATCACTTTCCTTGTCATAATATAAATAAATAAAGGGAAAGAACCCTAATAGGGTGTGTATCCAGTTCACCTGATGTGTCTGGGAGATAGCTAGGGCTGAAGTGTGTGATCCTGATGCATGGCTGACAGACAGATTGACACTTCTACTTTCTTTTAGTATCTCTACCCAACCGCGCAGGAACTAGAATGAAATAAAGACACAGCAGCATCCAAGCATTGTGAAAACATATTGGGCAAAGGCGATTCCCCTTGGTGGCTCTATTTCATGCTACATAGACACCTGTCTGCAGAAAAGGGTTGTTTGAACCCTGAGTGCAAGCTGATAGGCCGGCAGGCGTGGGATGATAGCAGATAGATTTTACAGAAGAGGAGCGGCAGTTTGAGGGCAGAAAAACAGAATGTAGAACGGTTTGTTCTAAAATAGGATGAGCACCATTTGGGGAAAAAAACTGACACCCATTTATAAAAGTGATTGACAGCAACAAATCTTTTCCTTCTGGTCCTGAAGTGAGGGAGGCTAAGTTTACAGACAAACTTCTCAGTTTTTCTGGGACAGTCTTGGTAATTCATGAATCAGGGAAACATACCCAGTAACAAAGCATATGTATATACAAATAAATATCTGTAGAATATCAAGCATAAGCATTTGCCAATAACTTCTGTATCATCTTTAAAAGTATTTTAATTGGCTGCCTTGAGACACACAGCCAGATATCATTTTGATATTGATGTGTAATCAAAGTAAGTTAAACATTACTGATCTATAAAAAGCTTCATATTGAACACTTTTTATGTTTTCTCCCAGCATGCTGGTTTGATCTCACATACCATAAACATGATTGATGACTCTAAAATTCCCCTTTCATGTAGGCATGAATGGTTGCTAAGAGTGTTGCCTGCCTCTTGCTGGGATAGACTCCAGCCCCCACTACCCCATATGTGAAATCTGATGAAATGTGATGGATATTTTTATTCACAAACAGCTTGACATGCTTTATTGATAGCTGTCAGCCACATAGCTGGATGGCTGCAATGTGTACCATTTACCTCTGTGTGGAAATGCTGCACAGGCTTTTTTATTTTCTTTTTTGATACTTTCCAAACTTTGTATTTGCATCCCTTTGCAACCACAAGAACATGGGGTCAATGTAGATGGTAAGCTCAACGGTTATGTGCCACAAGGGGTTGTTCAGTTTATTTGTAGTGAGGTTGAAAAGTTATTTATAAACAGTTATAAATAACATTACCTCTGGGATAATTATTAGATCTGCTGTTGTAAAAAAAAAAGTGCCATTGATATAGCACGGCTGGTCATTGCTACTTACAAAAAAATTGAAAATAAACTAAGAGTTTGCATAGATAATACAATGTTTTTGTATCAGCAGATAATTTCTTCTAAAGCTGAATATCTCAGATATGAAAGTTTCTGCTGATATTTTTTTCTTATATATTTGCATTAAGATTTCATGTGATGTAGGTGTAATCTTAGAATAGCTCTTTTCAGTCATTTCTACATATTAATGTATGTATTTCTATGTACCAGCCAAAATAAGTTTTGATTTATCAGCATATCAGATATTGACAAAACTCCAGTGTTGTATACTTATAAGAATCTCCATTTGAACACCACACAACACACTTTTTCATCACTCAATGTTGTGCCTGTTGTGTGTTAAAGTGGAAAATCCTTCCCCTTAAGCCTCCACCTGGATGAAGGTGAAGGTTCATTCAGGTGTGCTTGGATCAACAAGATGTCTTATATCATTGAAACATCTGTGTTTTATGTTCCTTTAATCTAACCCTAGCAAGTCAAGATTTATAAAACAGTAATATTAGGACCACTCTCATTTCTCAAGTTAGAGACATTCCTTTGTATTACAGGTTTTAATGGTTGCAGTTAACAAACAGTAGAATTAGGGTATGTATGTTCAGACAGACATGTTTTACATTCCCAAATTATTACTCACATGCAAATAAAACAATTTGCTAGCCAGCTCTAACAACCAGTGAAGTGACTATTAATACTTGAACTGTGCTTTATGCTTTATTTCGTATAATATATAGCTGCAGTAAAGTACTACCAAACTTTTAAATCATAATTACTTCTTAATGCTTTTGTCTTGTGGGACATTATAAAGTGGGGACATTATATAAATCTTTTCATTATTATTATGCTTTGTGTGCAAAAGATTTTTCTTCAGAGATCTTTTGTTTGCGAACAAACTCCACAACCCCAACATGTGGTGTCCAGAGTTTGCAGATGTTTCATTGTTTCCTTTGAAATCTTTTTAAACACTCAGCAACTTGCAGGAGGAGGCCTGCTGAGTGTCGTACTGGAACTGCACTTGTCATTTGTAACTGTGACAGCAGAGATACCTGGAGCTCAGAGGAGCTGGGAGGGTGAGCAGAGTGGAGAGCTTAGTCTGATCCAAGAGTTTGTCTCAAAGCTAAGCTAAAATCCTTTTTCTGCTGCTGTTGTAAAGAGAGGCTGCAGGGCTCACAGCTACATTCATTTAAACACTAGTTCAGTACACTAAGGGCCTGCTCTACTAAGATACCAAACAACAAGTGTTAAATTGCTCATTCAAACTGAAAAAAATTGCATGTTATTAGTGGGCGTGTTGCGGGAAATCCACTATGACTGCATGTGCACTCCATAACAGGCCCAAAAGTTGTGCAGACTGCCTCTTTAAAGGAGGATTCTTCGTGTGTTACCGGCTGTCACCATGGAAAGTTTAGGAGAGCAGAGTGGCTGTAAATGACAAAGTTTGAAGTCATGGAGTTGGAGGCAAATGAACAAACTTGTGGCAGTCTTTTTTTTTTTGTTGTCTGTCATTTTGAAGAACAAGGTCTTAACTCTTCCTTATGCCATTTTTATATCCATCGTGTTTAATTTTCTTTTTCTGATTCCAACATAATCTAAATAACAGCATTCACAAAGTTACACAGCTTCATTATCAGTCACCTCTCGTGAAGAGCAGTCTTACAGTTATGCACACACAGACACGCGGGTCCTCTTGCCTTTTACGACTATGTCACACTACACACACTGACAGCTCTTAAACTCACTGTCAGTCGGAGAGTGTGATGCAGTCAGATCTGAGTGACAAACGGGATTCTGAGACTGATTGTGGCTATGAATTTTTTTTTCTTTCCCACAGGTTAAAGGGATAGTTCATGTTTTAAATGAAGTGGGGTTGTTTGAGCTCCATATGGCCACTAAGTACATTCGATGCATTAGAAAGTTCTCTCCTTTCCCTCAGTAAGTCATAATTTGTAAAACTTGCAAGCCACAAACAGGGAAGTATTGCACCAAATGCAAAGGATATTTTCTCCTCCTACAAGAACTCCCATCAGTTAATACTACCACACTTTAAGAGTACGCTACTAATTTTTTATGAGTGCATGAACTTTTTGGAAAAGTACATTTTATCTGGCATCATGGCAATGCTGTACAGAGGGATATGTGATGGGAGAAAAAACATAGAACCGTCTAGAGCAGGGATGGGCAAGTGGCGGCCCGGGGGCCAAGTGCGGCCCTCCATATCACTAAATGTGGCCGCCTTTCAGTCCCAAAAACCAGCAGCTGTAAATGTAAAGAAAACTCAGAAATCCAATAGAAGTGATTCTATATAATCTTATGTAAGTTATTTACAACCTTACTTTGCTATTATAGTGTCCCTAAATCTCTTTCATGAAGCTGTTAACATTATATCAAGTATTACTCAATACTATATTTGCAAAATGGCAGCAGCAAAATAGTTGAGCTCTAAAAATTTGAAAACATTTTATTGATTTGAAAATAGCTTCATTGGCTTCAATTCCATGCATATGAGCTAAATTTGCTTGAATTCTATGTCAAGTTCATTTGATTATGCATAATAACTTGTATTTATGTTGTAATATATGAATATTGGTAAGCTTATTTTATGACAAATTTATATTCTCATATGTTGTTTATCCAACATTCTTTTTCTTCATGAAGAGTTTCTGAAAATTTGTAACAATGGGGCCCTCAGGCTGGGAAAAATGGTTTTGTGTGGCCCTCTTGGTAATTTAAGTTGCCCAGCCCTGATCTAGAGTTATCTGATGACTGTCGGCAAAGAGAGGATTAAGCGTTGCCCATATACTCGCAGTGTTTGAGCTAAGCCAGCTAAAAGAATGGTGTCTACCTGCTTGTTATGAACTCAGGAGTGAGGTAGGACATGAAAGCTATAATAGGTTTCAAAAGGAGATGCTTCCATAGTTGTGATGGATTAATGCTTTAAACCTTAAAATGTGTATTTCTCTTTTGGTTTTCAAAGACTGCTTATATTACAAACATTAATCCCTCTAATGGTTACGCAGTCTATAGACACTGTAGTGCAAACCCACTTTAGCTTCATATACCAGACTGTACCCTTGAGTAAGATGTGAACGTGTGTTTTCCATGTGTCAGTGGATCCATTAAAGCTTTCTTAAAGCCATTAAAAATGAAGCAGTAGGTGTGAATGAATATTATACATTGACTCCTAGCGGAGCAAAGCTGATACATCCCACACGTGGGAGATGGCACAGATGAGGAATTTATTTTTAAAAGTGATAGCCTGCAAAAGATTTGTTATTGTTCCTCAGCAACACATATTTGAGATGATATGCTGCTATTTAATGTATGTGTGAAGGAAGAAATCGAATGCTTTAGTGTCTGGACTGTAAGTATTTCTCGCAATCAATAAAGTTTAAATTATAGTACTGTGCTTTAGAGGGATTGTTCCATATTTTGGATTGTGTATGCCAGATGACAATGGTACCACTGAAGGTCTCATAATTACGCCACTTAAAGATTAAATGATGGCCGGACCAGATGCGACTTTAAGATTCTTTACTGCATTGTCCTTGACAAAGCCCTTTTATTTGGAACTATTTTGTGATGCAACAGATGGGATATGTATCTCTCCTACAGAAATATGCTCTCTCCAGTTAAGGTTGTAGGTCTGTACAAGAAATTACAAACGCTAACTTAATTCAAACTGAACATTAAGTAAACAACTTTGACTTGAATAATGACAGCATGCCCGCAATCATGGGTACAAGAGGATGTCTTTATGAACTGGAGTACACAGAGAAAGAATTTTTGCTGGTCTCAACTGTTATTGAAACTGAGGTTCAGGACATATCATAAGTTACCTGGTGGTGTAGATGCATGAACTGTGAGCCCAGGCCCATGAACTGAGAGGCCCATTCTTGTCATGAGTGGGACCAAGGGCAGACATTTCTTCTTAACCTTTCTGATCCCGATGAATAAAATGGATGCATTGAACATGATGCGCTGTTGTCTTACCAGGGGGGATTCTTGAAGTCAGTATTCATACACTTATTCTATGATGATTTTGATTATTAAAGATGCTATGAGGAGTTTCTAAGTAATTACAAAAAAGTCTCACTTTTAGATATATGCCTGATCGAAATACACACTTTAAGATGAGTTTTATAGCATCAAAATAGGTTATCTATAAATGCTATTTCTTAGCTTAGTGGTCGGGTCGGACAACCGGCTACATAACTACGATAATAAGTTTTCCAAAAATTGCTTGTTGTCACACATCAAAACTACTCTTACGTAACTAGAAAGAGATACATTACCTTGTGGCTTTGCATCCTGTAAGTTGTTGTAAAAGAAGGTGTAAAGCATTGAGGAAGGTCCAAGCTTCATTTATTAGCATCACAACAAAAACATGCTTTGGCTTGGGTCACGTCTTTTGGTGCGTTCCAGTTGTAGTCAGAAGTAGGAATTTCCGAGTTCCGAGTAGGAAACTGCAACTGGAACACCCTCCGAGTTCGGAATTTCCTACTGGGAACTCGGTGAAACCTCGCCACCCCCAAGTTGACAATCAAAGATGGATGCCCCCAGTGTGAACAGTTATTTAGCTCCTGTAATAATCAATTTATTTGCACTTCTGACTGGGGTGTGTCACTCTAGATCAGCTGTATACATTGTATTGTTAGACTTATATTTACAAAAATGCTGCCATAGTGATAATCACATTCTTCATGTGATATTTGTGAACAACAACACAAGGTGTGCTAACAACAGCTAACAATAGCCTGGTAGATCGGCCTGTTTTTTTCCGACTTCAGCTGGAACGCTGATAAGTCGGAGATGATGTCACTCCCAGTTCTGAGGTTACTGGAACGCAGCATTACGACAGTCGCTGCGCGTGCTCATGGGTGGCAGAGTCTTTATGTCTTCGGAGATAGATTCTCCTCATAGTACCTTTAAGTATTGAGCCATTTTTTAAAATGTTTTTATCCCACAATTGATCTTGATGCCTCATAGTTCAGGAAGCATAATACACTGCATGTAGTTATGTACATCTTAGACTCTCAAGTGCCCTGTAGTGGTATTTCCTAAAAACACTGGTCAATAAATAAATAATAGTAGCCTTGGCATCAAAAGGCACAAAGGACACCCATGAAGAATATCTCAGCTGTTACTGGAACACATAAATAGTTGATTTTGCAAAATGTACTGTTCTGTAGAAGAATAAAAAAAATCATGATGAAATGCAGTTTCTTTTATATCAAGCCCATGGTTCAACTAATACCCAAAAGGCTTAGCTCATTATATATTATGTTAATTTATAAATATGGTAAATACTCACCTACTGAACATGTCATAAACCTTTCCACGTGCTGGTTGGTGACCAAAGAAATGCAACAGCCAGTGGTTGTTGGTACTTCAGTAAATTTGGGTCTATATCCATACTTTTTTTTGTCCTACATGTTTGAAATTCTCGGGAAAGAAGTTTAAAAAAGATAAAGACATGGTGTTCAGCAGCTTTCTTTGAGGACTCTGTACTTAACTTTCAACACCATGTCTCTTTCTCAATAATACAGACCCCTCGTTGAATAAGTGTGATGTAAGCAAAGCCTGAAAAGCTGGACTTGTTTTAGAGTCTGTCTTTTTAAGCTGTTTAATATGCTGGTCAAATAAAAGCTTCCTCATTGATTCTTTCCACCAGCTCTGTTTGTGTCAGTGTGTGTTAGTGTGTACTCATGTATGAATGTGTGTAGCTGTGTGTGGGCCAATGCCAGGGGGCTAGGCAGCACATTAGGACAGTGACTGGCAGATCTCATTTGGTGTTTAATTTCACAAGGGTGAGCTCTCATCAGTGAGGGCCCATTAGCCGCAGGCAGGCGAACTGAGTGATACTGGTGGTTACTTGATGAGGGATGTTTACATTGACAGGACCTACAGTGTGTGATTTCCTGTGTATGATTAGCAGTAGTGGAGAGTAATTGTGTACTTTTATGACTTTTATAATTGAGTTCAGGGTTATTGCAGTTCATTTACAATCTTAAGATTTTGAAGTATTTTTTTAGAGGACAAATTATTTTGTTTTTGTTCTTGTCGAGTTAACATCTGCATACTTTTAGATCTTTAATGAGATGACAAGAAATATAAATATGATATATCACCATTCTGACTTTTACATTTGTATCACTAATACCAAACACTCATATTAAGGATGATGAACTATGCACTCTCAAAAGAATCAACTTAACAATTAGTTTAGAACTCTTCACAATGCACCATGGCACTCAAATGAGGGTAATGCGAACAATAGTACAAGGCCAAAAAGGATCTGCAAACAGTTGAAGGTTAAAAACAGTTAGATATGGACTGACAGTATTGATTTGTAGTTTAAATGGTGAAATCTACAAACCCCAATGAAGATAGGATGTTGTCTAAAAAAATTAAAAAAGGACTTTATGATTTGCAAGTCCTTTTCCACCTTTATTCAATTCAATACGATACAAAGACAAGATAGTTAAGTTCAAACTGATAAACTTTGTCTTTTTGCAAATATTCACTCATTTTGAATTTGATGCCTGCAACATGTGCCAAAAATGCTGGGGCAGGGGCATGTTTACCACTGTGTTAAATCACTTCTCCTTTTGACAACATTTGATAAGCATTGGGGAGCTGAGAATGCTGGTTATTGAAGATGCCACGGTGCTATACCACCTGCAGAATGTGGTTTCACATTGTCTTGCTTAAATAAGCAGGGACATCCTTAAGAAAGTCATTGCTTAGATTCAAGACTTGTGTGTTCTTTTCAGCATTAATGGCTCCTTCATAGATGTGTAAGTTACCCATGCCATGGGCAATGACACACCCCTCTACCATCACAGATGTTGGCTTTTGAACTTAGCACTGACAATAATCTGGATGGTCCTTATTAGCCCTGAGGACACACATCCATATCTTCAAAAACAAGTATAAAATCTCATTATATTGCATGAAACTGTGTTGTGTCAGCATAGATTCTCATTGATAGATTTGGGCTTTTTTTGTGTGGCTTGTTTTACATTTACAGCGTCAAAGTCCTCTAATGTCAGATTATACTAGATTAACCATCATCTCAGAGCAAAGAATCATTAAGCACACCCCAACGCTAGATAAACTTACCAAAAACATGTAAGCATAACATTTCTGATAAACCGCTGTAATGCAACTTTAGTGAATCACCTTAATGACTCAGCTGTGTAATAGTTTGCTAATAAACCTTTTTGTCATTATATGTCAATGGTTTGCTTACAGCCAGTTCCACCAGCATGTTGGCTTTAACTAAAATATGCTAAAATGTGCTGTTTTAGTCTTTTGGTGTAAGGAGGAATTAAACAATATATCATATATGAGAAAATATATGTTTGTTTTCATTGACACCTAGATATTTTGACCTCTCATGCAGCTTTAAGACTTTAGAAAAGTAGAAAATGTGTAATATATTTTAACAAATTTGGCCACATGCATGGCCATGCCAAGCAAAAAGTAAATTAATTAAGAGATTACAGATAGTAATACCAGGCTATGTCTGGTAAAAGTGACATTCAATATTCTTGTAAATAGCTGTGGCTGACACTGAGGACCACAATCCCCTTCTCTTATTTGAGATGCATCATGTGTTTTTGTGCCCTTGTTTTAGTTCAATCACAAACTTTATGGCCCCCGAAGGGGAACTTGTTCTCAGACTTGTCCTGCAGTACTGCACACTATAAAGCAACATAATAAAGTATAAGACCTTGTAAAAGCAATAAACACGTTACCTTAAAGTACAAAAACAAAAGGAGCAAAGTACTGTGTCACGTAGCACTATGGATCTGTTAATATGACCAGGCAAAGAATCAGATCCCTGATTTATAAAAACAGGTTATTTTTCATCAGTACAATATTCTGGTTCTCTTTAAATACTTAAGACACAGTATATTGCAATCAATGCTGTTTTGATTACTTTGGTTCAGCTTTGACAGAAAAAAAAGGTTATTGAACACTTCTCTGTGAATCTCCTGCTCACCTTTCATTAGGCTGCCCTCAGATAACGCAGTCCTTTCATCACCGGAGTGCTGTTCTCATCCATCAGTTTTTGTGCACATTTTCTTTTTTTACATCCAAAAAATAATAATTGGGGGATAAGACAAATTAAAATATCGACATTTTGCAAAAAAAAAAAAAGGCTTTTTTGGTCTTGTTTTCTGCTTATCTGAAGTAGAAATTGTTCATTTCAATAGAGGAAAATGCTGATTTTACACACATTGTAAGGAAGACTGTCAGAACACTGTCACTGTCAGAAAAGGCTGTTTCAATCCTGATGAGCTGACACCTTACATGGAGTGTATGCAACCTCCGGTATCAAGTGTTGTGCCCTAATGTTTACTGTGGCTGCTCAGCCATGTTTAATATGTTTCCTCCACTCAAGACACTCAACAGTTTAACAAACACATATCTCAGGGGGTGTCTTCAATCTGGGGAGGTGGCATATGCCTTAATGACATCATCGGCGGAATATTTTTAAAACAGTGTTGCCGAGTGGGGGGTGGAAACAAGCCATAGACATATACTTTTCTATAAAAACTAGTAATCATAAGTTCTGAAAATCAGGTATGATGTCATGTTTAAACAGTTTAGCCACTATACTGTTGCGGATACCAACCTTTTTCTTTCTAATAACTACTTTGGCTTCATTCTCCCACAATGCCAGTACTGTTTCTCGTGTTTACTGGTGGAAACCAATCAGAGATTTTTTCCAAAAGGTTTTTTCTTCTGTTCCATCAAAACAAAACAAATCTCAAAATCAGCATTTGTGCAAGATGTCATTGGTGTTGGTATGATGCAAGACACTGAAAGCTTTTTCTACAGTTAAAGGACAGATAATGGCCAGTATCATTGTCAAAGTGATGCTGATGTGCATCCCTTAAAAAGAAAAAAGAAAATAATAGGAGTTCATCTTTCATATAGAATAAATCCTAAAGGAATGGCCCACGACTGTGACTAGAACTCTTTTAAGAACTTAACTTTTGAAAGGAAATTGCTCAAAGCTCTTTTATCCAGTTCCATATATAAAATCCACCTCTAAGCTTCCCTCTCTCTGGCTTTAAAAGTCATTTAATGCAGCATTAAATGTTGTAGTGTTTGTCAGGTTTAATAGGTGGCACCACCTACTGCTTGACTTGTTAACCCCTCATAAGAATTGAAGATTTAATCACTCACAAATTTAATTTTATGTAACGATTGTAATCCAATTAGTTTCCTCCCTGAATATCAACAAAATGTTTTAAAATTTTGCGATCTTAAGCTTGTTTTTGTATCAAGCAGCTTAACTGTCACGTCTTAATGCTTCTTAGCAGTCTTTAAAATACAGGTCCCAAAAGACACTTATTTAAAAAGAAAGCAAAGTTCCAACTGCTCCACATACACGTTTTACTCATCATCAAAAGTGTAAGGCTTTGTTGTGCGGTTCCTAATGCAGGTTTTATTGTCTGTGCACATGTGTGCTTGTGTTTGCATGTACGTGACTGAGTTTGTGTGTGTCAAAACAGTGAAACTGATTCACTGAGTTCATATTTTAAGCTCCCGTGACACACACCACCATTTGCGGCTTCAGAGGCCTGTCTCATCGTTGACATCAAAAGATTCATTGTGTTCTTTGTAATACAGATAATTATCCCCATCAGTGCAGTCTTTGATGCTTACATAGCCGTATCATGTTGTCTGTTATTGAGTGTGTGTTCATGATGAGAGTAGGTGAGTGTGCTCAGTTCGTTCCATTGTGTCTGACTGCATGCATGCATGAGCATCGTTTCAGGTTTTTGTGTGGCATGCACTCAAAAATAAAAAAGGCCTGATACAAAAAAGGCTCTGTGGAGTCTTTTTAAAATGGTTGTTATATAAAACAATAGTGGAGATAGATGCCTCTGACTGATGCTTTCACACATGAGCCTCCTCCCTTTTGAAGATATCTCCTCTTGTAGAATAATGCCTGAACACTGCAGCTCAAGATTTTTACTGTTATTGTCTGACATGCTTTTTACTAAACAAAATTATCAAATATGTGCTCCTACATAATTGATTAATTTAAACTTGATATCAAACTATTTACCATATTTTGGTTTGTAAAATGTTTTCATTGTGCTTTTATAAAAATCCAACTTCATAGAAAGTGCATGTTTATGCAGAGTGTTCCAACATTTCTATCCTCTCATGATACTCTTAGTTCTGTTTTATTTTGTATGATTTTTCACTTGTATTTCTTGTTTAGGTTTCTTGTTTCTCTTGTCTTGCTTCTCATGTATTACTATCATGATCCTGCTTTATGTCTTAGGGCGTTTTCACATTAGGCCCACTTGTTTCAAACCATACTGTGACGCGGTTCACCCCCCTCCCCCTCCCCCACTGGCTTGCATTCACACTGGCAACATTGAACCATGCCCGGACCCACTTGTGTATTTACTCAGTTTGAAACAGCAGGGGGCGATATGCACGGAACTGGAGGAGAACGAAGAAGAGACTACCATGGTAACCATTTCCTACACCAGACAACCAATGTTTACGTTTCACTCTCTTCCACATTTTCTTCAAGTGTGTTTCTTTATCGTGTTTGAGACGGCATCAACGACCTTCTGGACCCTCGTAAATCATTGTAATCCTCAACCAGAATAAACAGATCGACAAATTGAGTAAGCAAAAGATTCAACCGCGGGATTGACAGAAAGTAACGCATCAAAAGTAGATCGGTTCGGACCACTTTGTTTCACACCAGTGAAACCGCACCAAATGTAGGGAGATGGAGCGGATCGAGACCACCCCTTCATGGAGGTCTTGGACCGGCTGATTCGGTGTGCGCCAAAGTGCGGTGGTTACATTCACATTGACACTAACGTACCAAACCCTGGGCCAAAACTTCTTTGGTGTGCACTAAATATGGTTGGTGTAAAAACACCCTTAGTTAAGTTACCCATTTTATTTTCATGTTTTGTGTCTTGTTGTGTTTCTTGTTTTATTTTGAAATCCCTCCGTTCCATGTGGTGTTTCCTGTCCTCCCTTATGTGGGCCTCTGATTATGATTCCCTTCACCTGTGTGTGTGGCTCCGGTCGAATAGTCACCTCCTAAGCCCTTTCTTATCTACTTTTCCTTCACCCTGATGGAAAACGTGAGGTTAAGGAAAGGAGAAATGAGAATTCAGAAGGACTTAGGAAAGAAAAACTGCCATGCAGAGAGAATCCGACTACACTTTCACTACGCTACATCATCATGTGACGGCGGAGGGTACTGCTGCGTTGAAACTACAATTTTACACTACAACAAACTACAACATGACAATGTTGTTCCTTTCAGACAACATTGAACATAATAACCTGGTAAAATGACATCTGCATAACCGATGTTGGAAGTGATGATTTGAATAAATTTGTCTAGTCATTATCAACATGAACACCAATCTGTGCTGAAAAAAATGGTAACTGAATGAAAGAAAGGCATGAATTTTTAAGACCACAATTTAATGGTGTACAATTTATGAATATTGAACCACATTTTAAACATAATCAACATCAAATGTGTCATATCCTGCTCTCTTCAAAGATTCAGACTACTGGAAAGTTAAGGCATGTTTTGGTCAACTTTAGAAAGGAATGAACAGCAGTGGTAACTCACATGGTCTGTGTGATTTGTTCGGCATTATTTGGTTGAATTCGGAAGCAGTCGGAATACGCGCTGTGTATAGAAGCTGTTGCCACGGAGAATTGAGTGACAGAATATTCTCCTCTCCTTTCGTAAAGGATGGTCCAGTGTATCCTATGCTAAAGGAGATAATAAAGGAAGCATTGAGCCACCTTTCCTATGCATTTAAACTATTCAACCAGCTCTAATCACAAACTACTTCCGGTTCATTTCACTCCGTTAGGAACCTTCCTAAGCTAAAATGACTATTCAACCACAGCCTCTGTTTCACCTGATTACTCCCCTGTGTATTTAGTCTTTGGTGTTTCCCCTTGTCTTGGTGGGTTCATTCCTCCCCACAGTCACAGTCACAGCCTCTGTGTAAGTCTCCAGTGTCTTTTGTGTTCCCTAATGTTTTAGTATATCTGGTTTTGTATTATGAAAGGAGAATGTACAGCACACTCTGAACCAGCAGGTTTTCTATTTCATCTTGGAGAAAATTGAATTTGAACCATGTTTTATAAAACAGACATAAACAGAATATTGACTCAACCAATCAACCATTAAAATGAGATCTAAGAATCATAGATTGTGTTAATATAGCTTGAAATGAGTGCTCTGGCTCTCACACAACTACCTAATACTGTACATTGGTTATATCACAGTCCTGCAGCATGATACCCTAATGCAATGTAATATGATACTGTATGGAAAAAGACCATTCCAGCAAACTCACTGGAAAAATGATCATAATTGAAGCCTTTTTCTCTTAGAATAACTTTGAAATTCAGTTGTTACCCAACATATTAGGCCTTTAGGAACAATAGTTTGTATTAGTATAAAAGAAAAGAAAGCTGCACATTCCTTTTGAAGTAACAGTGCAGTGCAGATGGACCTACCTGATTCATTGTCTGAAATCATGCTGATCCATCTTGCCAAGCTTTAATCTCCTACAACTTCACGGCCAAAAGCTAGACGGCCCAGAGAGGGTGGGTCGGAAACTGAAGACTTTACAACAGCGGGAGGTGACTTCATGTTTGAATACAATGGCGGCTCTTGAAGTGATCGCTGTGGATGTGGAAATATCTGTGGTTTTATCAGAAAAGGACTCAATTTCTTTTAAAAGAGGAGCAAAGAACGTTACTCAAAGCTTTTCTTAAGGGAAATCCTGTTTTTGCTCTTCTCCCAACTGGGGATCACTGCTGGGAAACTGGGAGAGATGCGTTATGGAACTTATTTGTCCCATTTACCTCAGAAAAGGTACATTTAAGTACCACAATTGTCAAAAGGGTACCTTGGAGGGTATACAAGTGTATTTTGTGCCCAGGAGAACTTAAATATATACCCCCTCAGTACCCCTATATTTTACAGTGGACAAACAGAAAGTGCTGGCAAAAACTTGACCCCTTTGGTGGAGGTGATAATAAATCATTGAGTAAACAGCTAAATAAAGACAGGCATGGAAAAGAGTATGTTCTGTATAAAGCACTGATTGTGACTGTACTTTTTCCTCAGGTAGACACTAATGGGCAGCCTCGGTATTTGGGCTGTGGCTGTGGCCGCTCTGCTGGGAACCTCAGGGTGCTGGCTAGCTGAAGGACACAAAAGCAGCAGATGGAGCAACATGGATACCGCCAAAATGTCACATACTTCCTCAAAAGAACAAAACTCCATGGTAAATACATATATTTTTATTTACATACGTGCATGCTCCCCCAAACAAAGCCGTTCACCAAGCAGGATTAAATATTTGTTCAAATCTGTGACCTGCACCACTGACTCAACACCAATTTGGAAGTTTATTTGTGGAAAATAGATACAGCACATTTTGTACATTTTGTTAAGGGACTCACCATTTAAAATATTTGCAAAGCTTCCCTTCATCTCTAAATGACCTGAAAGCTCAATAAAAATCTGCCCATGAACATCTCCCCTGTCACTGTTAATTACTGTCATTTTTTTATAAACTTGAAAATCAATTACTTAATAATGTCAGATGTCAGTGAAGTAAACATGAGTGGCCAGGCATAAGCTGACTGGTAGATGATATTGCTCTGGACTCTGACTTCATAACCTGTTCAGTCATACATCAGTTTTCAAAAATAACATCTGTATCATGATGACTTTAGAAGATGTAAGTTAATGTGTGAATTAACTTCAGGAATTTTCATTCTTTGAAATTTGATTTGTATTACTCCAGTGCAGTGGTGGACAAAGTACTCGATGCCAGTACTCAAGTCAAAGTATAGATACTCATGTTCAAATACTACTCCAATACAAGTGAAAGTTGCTCAGTCAAATTTTTACTTAAGTTAAAGTAGTGGAGTAACTGCTTTTGAAAATACTCAAGTATTAATAGTACATTTTCCCGTTGACCTTACAGTACGTAATGACTGAAACAATCTACAGAATGCACTGACCTGCTTACAGATCATGTAGAATAAAGAGTTTGAAAATATGCTACAAAGCCCATTGAAATGCATACTGAAACACTAATGAATCACAAGAGGACAACCTTTGACATTTTCTTTTTTATATTTAACTCTTTTTATTTAACGTAAGTAATGATGTTGTAGGCTAGGTTAATTTTACTGCTAATATTATAAGCATTAGCTGAAATGTGTAAAAGCGTGTGAAAGCACATTTCAACATTTCCTATATTGATCGTTTCTGTTCAGCGAAATGCTGCCAAATCTCATTAAAATGCCAACTAACTTACTAACTGTCTGAATGTAAACAAATGTTATACCATTTTACCTTACTTCCACGTGCATTCTCAGGTTGGACGGCGAGTTTTTGCAGGTGGTGAAGATTGCGTGCGGCAAACAGAGCACACATTTGAATCGAAAAGAATCATTCTTCATTTCGACCACCTCAAACATGGACTACAGATATGGCCATGGGTGCTCTGGTGTGGTATTGTCGTCTTTATCTGCCATAGTAGCCGTCATTACTGCCAAGACGAACCGTAACCACCAACGTTAGCTCAACCTTTACCTGTTCGATCGCAGTAGCGCATGCGCGTCTTCTTCTTCTTTGTTGTTTAATGGCGGTTGGCAAACCAACTCAAAAGTGCATTACCGCCACCAACTGGACTGGAGTGTGGAACAGGATGCGTGAAGTATGGATAACACCACTTGAACAAATCACATTTTAGAAGAGAAAATAAATTTCATCCGCTGACTTCATACCTGTACCTAAAAGTAACGAGGCCATTTATAAAAATGTAGTGGAGTTAAAAGTAGAATATTTGTCTTCTAAATGTAGTGAAGTAAAAGTCACAGGTTCCAAAAAAAAAAACCTCAAGTAAAGTACAGATACTCAAAAAATGTTCTTAAGTAGAGTACTCAAGTAAATCTACTTCGTTACTGTCAACCCCTGCTCCAGTGAGAATTCACTATAAAAATAAGCTAACAAATGAAGATTGTCCACCCACTTCCTTCATATCTTGTTTTTGGATAAAGACATCACAGAAAGTTATTAATTACTTTATGTTATTGGAATAAACTTTGGTGAGTCCAGACGATGGCTGATACATGCATAATCATGGCGCTAACTAAATTTATTGTATCATCTGTGCTGAAATTTGGAATGTCAAACAACCTGTGCAATTCTTAAGTCTACTTTATTATGTTAATGGAATGATTTAACAGACATGACACAATTTTCCACAAGTTTGGCCAACATTTCATTTGAAACTAATTTAACCAAGGGTCCAAAAAGCTCAGCAAATTGACTGAAAGCTTGGTCATTAAAAAATAATAACCAGTTCCTGTGGATCCATTAGCTACTTAAGAGTCTTACATTTGATTAATTGAGTTTAAGGTGGTTTGTGAAAAGTCTTGAATTTTACCAAAGCCTTATTTACTAAATCCAAAAAATCTAAAATAACCAAAATTCTTGAACAATGGCAGCAGCGTGATGCCTGTACTTCAATCATTTAAACAGTTTTGCCATTCAGGTGGCCTCTTTTTTGAGAGAAAAGTGTCGATGGATGTCCTATTTAAGTGTTGTCAAATTGACAATAAGCTTCATGGCTTGATACATCTTCGAGGCAGAGAGTAAGAGATACAGAGATAGAGAGAGAGAGTTTATGGTCCATCTTAACCCATATTGTTGCAGTTAATCCTTTCACGTTAAAAGCAGTTATATTTGACGTAGAGCCCTCAAATAGATGAAAATATTATGTTATTTCTAAGAATTTGGCCGTTGATTCTAGTGAGTTTGATGATATACAGAATCTTTCAACAGGAAACCTTGACATTGACACAGTAAAGCTGCTTTTTGCCACGTCCAGACACTTTTGAGCAAACATTTTAAGACAGAACCTTTTTTGTGTCATTCATGCAGTGCAGGGTTGCCTGGTTACGTAGCTGTGTGATGCAGAGTTCTGTAGTCCTTATCACTTCCTTTGTGTCTCTTCACTTCTGAAAAGAGAAGTAAATTGACAGGTAGAGCAATGGGCAGACTGTGAGAGGTTAACAATTGCTCTGTGAAAGTCACAAGGACATGCTTGGTGGAGCTAGCTGGAAGACAGAATCTGTGAGACTCTGTGGCTCCTGGCTTTACTTCTACATTCTTTGTTCCTGTTATTTAATGACAAGATGTAGACCATTGTTACCTTTTCTAATAGTGTGTCTTTGTTTGACATGGCTATTTTAAATGTTCTAATTCTTTTGGCTTCAAAGATTTACTCGTCTTTTACAGCTGCTCTCCTATCATAGGCTTTTAAACCAGGCTTTATAAATCCGACAACCAACTGCGATGTACTTCAGCCTTATATTATGAGCACATTTGATGTCAGGACTATATCTGTTGGTGTTGGAAAGAAAGTTTTGGTCATTGAAACAATGCTAAAATAAATGTATTTAATTTTTTTTCTCTTTTTGTTGTTTTTAGTTGCTGTTGAAAGCTTTATATTCCACATACTAACAGCCCAGATGCCAATAAGTTGCCTTCATTGTTTCTAGTGCGGAGCTTTGCTTTCACTAAGTGCAGTGTTGTGTGTAACGCTTTACAAATTAACGGGTTACAGTAGCGTAACTACTTTTCTCATAAAAAGTAAAGTAATGCACTCCTACTGAAAATTTGGTAACGAAACGTAGTTCCTTTTTAAATGCGCCACGACGTTACTTTTCCCCCGGACAAGTCTGACACTGAAGCTGCCTTCTCAGCTGCCCGCAGTAGACACGAGCAGTGTTGCCAAGTCCGCTCCTTATAAGCTTCTAAGGGCCACAAATCTCGTGACTCACAGCCGCGGGTCTCGGATTTTTGGGCTTGTTTCTAAGCTTGTTTCTTCATGGTGTTCTTCTGATTACCCTTGATTACCTTCCAACACACTCACACATATGGCGCATACTCCAGAGCCAAAGTTGCCAGGTCTGCTTATTATTAGCGACGTTCTTTTCTTGAATAGATTGGCACGGTGATATTGAAATGTCATGTATAAAAAAAAATATTACACTTAATGTGGATTTCTCTTTTCAAAACAAGTTTTATATCACATTAAGAAATGAAATAGCTGGAGGCTGCTTATTTTGGGCTTGTTTTTATGGACCTGGTTACTTATTTCAGAAGAGAAATTGATCAGGGGCTCTCATTCTACAGTGTATGTGAAATTTTGTAAAATAAAGAGCACAAAAGAAATAACTGTCATGTTCTCTGTAGTAGAATTTTTTGTAGGCCTTCACATTTAGGAACAGATATGGGGTCCTGTCCAAGGTCGAGCAATGTAAAAGTAACGGAAAAGTAGAGGGTAACTAAGTAAAGTAACAAGTTACTTTTTTCAGAAGTATCAAGTAACTAGCAAACACTACTTTTTAAAAGTAGTGACAGCCAAACAGGCATGCAAAATGGCAAGTTTATGGTAAATTTTTTAAGTAGCACCTGCTGGGTTGCAAGACAAACTCCTTCAAATGTGGAGCTGATTTTTACAAAGCTAAAGCTCAAAAAGGTCATCACAGTCAAGAATGAACTTACTCCGTTGCAGTTTAGCAAGTAATAAAGTTTAGATTCAAGTAATTAAAATTTTATTCTGATAAATGATTATTTTAAGGAAAGACCGCTGCCTTGTTTCAGAAGCTGAGGGTAAAGGACTTGCCAAGCCTGTCTCTAGACCTAAACCCTATTGAGCATCTGTGGGGCATCCTTAAAAGGAAAGTGGAGGAGTGCAAGGTCTCTAACATCCCCCAGCTCCATGATGTTGTCATAGGAGAGTGGAAAAGGATTTCAGTGACAACCTGTGAAGCTCTGTTGAACTCCATGCCAAATCGAGTTAAGGTGCTGCTAAAAAATAATGGTGGCCACTCAAACTATTAACACTTTGGGCCCAAATTGGACACTTTCACGAAGGAGTGTACTCACTTTTGTAGCCAGTGGTTCAGAATTGATTGGCTGTGTGTTGAGTTGTTTTGAGGGGACTGTAAAACATGGCTGTCAAGCTGCACACTCTCAACTGTGTGTTGTATCAAAGCATCCTTTCCTCACTATAGTCCCATGAAAATATGTAATAAAATATTTGCACAAATGTGAGGGGTGCACTAACTTTTGTAAGATACTGTATATAAAATGTAAGTTTGATTAAGCACCATTTTTTCAGTTACATATACAGAAAGTCTTTAGAGACAGCGTAGAGGCCTCAGCCTTTTAAGAGTTTCTGTTCGAGCATGTGCTGTAACCGTTTAACTATGTTATGTATGTTTGAGAGCACATAGTTGTGGCCCTGTGAGTTGGCAATATGGTCCTTTGACAGCCTCAAATTTACTTTTACTTTTACACTGTTGAAACTTCTCTGCGTGCCCATGTGTTGATTTACAGCAGAGGAGAAGCAATGTTCTTTCTCTCTGCTTGTTTCTAAAGCCTATAAACAGTCCTGGCTATTTAATTGTGTGCCTGGCTAAATTAGGTGTCTCAGAACTGGACCTCTGGTAAGGCAACAATACAAAAGCAATTTCAAACTGATAAATAATAAATGGAAACCAGCGATTATGAAGTCCAGGGATGTTACTTACAAAGCAACTCTTCTGCTAAATAAATGTAACCCAAACAATTTGAAGTCCAGATGTGTTTGTCCAGCAATTTTTTCTACGTATTTTGTACAAGGGATATAATCCAACCAATCCAAAATTGTCCAGCTCAAATCAGGAACAGAACCTCTTACATTGATGATTTTACTCCTGTTTTTTAGAAGCTTCACTGTCAATCATCACAAATATTCTGATCTTTACCTCTAAAGCCATCCACAACCTTGATCCTCTACACCTTTCTGAGCTTCTGCACATCAACACTTCCTCCTACACTCAGGTTTTCTTCAAGCACCTTTCTATTCCTCCAGCCTACATGCCCACCATGGGATGTAGAGCCTTTAGTCGCTCTGCTCCCTGCCCTTGGAACTCCCTCCCCCCAGACATTCACAACATTGACCCTTTCTTCAAGTTCCATCAAAAAACTATGATGCACATTAAGTTTAGACTTGTATGAAATGTGCTGTACAAAACATATTTAATTTAATTTCATGTATATGTGATTATTGCCAATATGTGATAAGCCGATATCTTGATATTCCTGAACTCATTATTGCAGATACAGATGCCAGTATTTCAGATACAGATGCCAGTATCTCTTTTGCAAGAGCCCTTAGTCTGAAAACCCATCTTGCAAAGCTCCACCAAAATGACTGTCTTCAAGGCACTAACCATGTGTCATATTGTCCACATCTATCTTTCTGCCAGAAAGAAAACACTCATCAACGCTCTTCACAGCTGACATCAGACTCAATATTTCCACTTATCCAGTTATATTCTTTTGCCCACATAACATCTACTTCTATGACGCAGTTCCGTTTGCTGATGGGGGAAAAAACCAAAGCAAAACAAAACAAAACGAAACAAAAAAACACCTCACTCTGTTTCTGATCAGAAGCCAAAAAATTAAAATAGCTAAACCACTCAAATAACCTGACAAGTTTTATTCAGTCAGAGGCAGAGTAGGGTGTGTAGCCTAAAGAATGAATCAAATCATGTCCCACTTTGACTGAAGGGATGCAACATTCAATTTTCAATCAACTTTTCAAACTTTTTATCTGCCAATGTTCATATGTCTCCTATAATATTGTGCATCTCTTACTCTAATTATTACCTCCACCAATGAGGTAATGGTTTTGCAGGTGTTTGGCTATCTGATTATCTAGCACGATAACTTGAAAAGTTATAAACTCATTAGATTACATATTCAGGGACTGTTGATCAATGTGAAACAAAGAAAAAGTGCTATGATTTGGTTAGTGATCCAAACACAGATGTTAATTCAGGAATATTTCAAATGATTTACTTCAACAGTGTGAAATAGGGCAGTTTTCCACATTTTGAATGGTAATTCAGTAAGTTCTCAACAGATTTAATAAAATTTTCATGAAGTGTTGGTCACAGCAAAGGGAGAAGTGAGTAGATTTTGGTGATGATCTGAATCCAGCTGTGGATCCATCGTTTTTCAATTTTGGCTCAGCAGGCAGCAAGAAGATTGCTGTCTTGTTCCGAAACTTTGTGTGGAGTTAGCATGTTCCCTCCAGGCACTATGGCTACGTAACACTGACCAAGACATACTTGTTAGGTTGATTGCTGGCTCCAAATTGCCCTTAGATATGAGTGTGAGTGTGAATGGTTGTCATTGACCAGTCCAGGTTGTATCTCCCTTGTTGCCTAATGTCAGCTGGGATAGGCTCCAGCTCCCTGCAACCCTGAAAGTGTGGGAAATGCCAAAGTGGAGGTTTGTGCTCACAGAACACTTCTTATTTTGATTGTTACTGACGTGTGTTATATAGTCCCTATATTCATTGTGTGGATGTGGCATGCTTGTGGAAACAATGATTTTAGTTTTTAGAGAATGAGAGATTTAGATTTTATTTGGATTGAATTTTGGGCCACTTTTGTTGAACTATGTTTCATGTTTTTGGTCTTAGCCTCTCACTAACGAGATGTTTTAAATTGATGGGCTATTTGTTAATCACATGAGGTTAATTAACCTTAATGTGCCATTTCCTTTAAGCCTTAATAACTTTTGCTGTGTAGAACATGAGGTCTGAAATCACTGCCACTCTGCAAATCCTGTTCAATATGCCATAGCTTCCCTGGAAAAATGTCAACATATTTTTTAAAATAGGCTTTGATTACTGTTTTTGGCAAATGATTGTTGTTGAATAAGACTGTGGAAAAGTTTTTGTTTGTCCAACACTCTTAATGAGTTTTAGGATTGCTGCTTAAACATGTTTTTCGCGTTCCCATTTGAAATGCTTTCCTGGCAGCATCTGTCATGATGGCACAAAAAGATTCACCAGATAAATAGAGAAAAAGGATTACCCCTGAAAGGAGACTGGTTCTTGCCAGCAATAATGAGCCCTTTAACACTTTTTTCTGCATAACAGAGATTTAAAGCCTGACCACGCAGTCAAGACATATGTATAACCAGATAGACACATCTAACACAGTCCTGTGGCCATGTCAATTCTTTGTCAATTGAGGCATGTACACCCCCTGGTCTGTTTTATGAGTAACTCACTTTAGACTTTGCCAATCTGGCAGCCAGCTCTTCGATATAATTTTGCCCCAGTAGTTCAGTCCTTTGAAATCCCAAGGCAAAAAAAAAGAGTCCCAGGCTTTGCGCTTCCTTCTTTTGGGCCAGAAAACAACACAAAAAGCCATCATTTGGCATCAACATAGAAAAGAGACCCCTGGGTGAAAATGTGAAACAATGAAATTGAATGATTATACAAAATGGATCCTCAAAGCAGTTAGTCATTAACAAGTAGTACCCAATCGTTTATGCTTCACTGTCATTGCCAAAACAACACAAGAACTGTAATCAAAATGGAATAATGTGGACACTGTGGGGCCTAAAATATTGCGGAATCCAGATGATCAGTCTGAATTAACTTCTTGGTAACCATCCAAAAGTGAGGTTGTTTTCCCATTTTTGATGTGAAAGTGTGTTATTCATGAACCTGCTAATGGCTTTCTTTGCTTTGTAAGTTGGGGTGGGCCTGTGAGCTGTGCCTCTAGACGAGCATTATCCAGGTGGTTGCTGGTGCAGTACATGGTGCCAGTGAAATTAACCTGCTTATAGGTTAAAACTACCTAAAAAAGTACTTGCTGGCTTAACAGTGATATTCTTTACAGTGTTTAGCTTTTCTTCGACAAAGCCACTGTGTGCCACTGGTGTACAAACTAATATTATTCTGCTGGATGCTGCAAAGATGGATTATCCCTGTACTCATCCCGTAACTTTCAATGTATGAGTGTGATTGTGCATTTTGCTTCATACAGTATGTTCCTTTAAGCAGACATGTCGTAAAGCAATATGTAATTATATATCTATCTGTTTATCTATATATATATCACTGTATAGGGACTGGTTTTACTATATCAGACTTGATTTTACTCAGTATTATCGTTTAAGCACAGCTAGGGACATGGCTGACAGGGCTACAAGCGTGCTATCTTGCTATTGGTCAGATGGCCCTAAGTCCCACCTCAGGGGCTAGGTTTATCCAAAGTTTGGTTGAGAAGGACTCTTTGAAATAACTGCATCAGCAGATCTGCTTCCAAAGCTGCCTCTTCAACTAAAGCCCTGATGTCATTCTGACTTTGTCCAATTATTCCTACAGTCTTTGAAATGTTACTCAAGATATGTCACCAGTTAACAAATACATTCCCTTTTTTACTACAGAGCTGTCAACTAAATCAGCAAAGATGTCTGACAAATGGTACTTGGCAGATATGTGAATCAGTGGTTTTCTTCTTTTATATGCTTTTGAAATTTATTCATACCCTTTATTAATCTTGTCATTGTAATGAACAAACTAAAGTAAACAAGTTTGTCTCAAGTTTTAGTCCAGAAATCTTAAGAGCTCATATGTTTTTGGGCAATGCAACCTTATTAATGCTCAAAGAAGTGTGACTTTTGGGGTGAAACTCCCTTCATCTTATTTGAACTATGTTATAGAGGACAGGAATGGACCGATCCCAGTACGTATTATAGTTCTCAAAATCATGATTACTTGTTAACATACATAAAATATAAGCTTTTCAATATTTGTGCTAAAATGGACTCACCGTAAGCCACATCCACAGTTTGGTGACATTTTAACAAACATGACAATGACACATAGCAGTAAGTAATAATTATTGTACAGATTTTGGTGGTGGCAGTTCATCAAAACACTTTCATTTTCAACTTTCTTTTTAAAAGAGCAAAAGGTGATTGCAGAAGTCATGGGTGCAGATGTGTCTGCATCTTGAGAAGTTGCAATTGGTGAAGCAGTTCATTCATGCAATGCTATACTTTGTGTTGGCATTCACACAGTAGAAGTCAGTAAAGCTGCTGTTTACAACCCGGTCCCCAGAAGTGAGGAACAACTTTGTGAAAATGAAAGTGTTTAGAACAGATCATACCAGCGGTGAGCATCACTAGAAACAAAACAAAAAAACACTTCAGCTAATAATGCAGGGATAAAAGCTCAGATTTGCAAGGCTTCGGCTCTATTTTTAAATGCATCAAAGTTACACTCATGAAGGTGTTACTGCCTCCAGCAGGTACATTGCCAGTTACTTTTCCCTCATGGCTCCTTTTCATTTAGTTCATTAAGTAGCTTGTTGGTGCACTGATGAATTAGTGTTACATAAGACAGGTCTCTTTTCTCTAAGCAACAGACAGCAGGGAATAACTATTGAATGTAGATAGATGAACTCTTGTGAAAACAAAGACACTGATAAATTCAGCCTTCCTCCCCTGCTTTCTCATCAGACCGCCTCTTTGTACTGAGCTAGCTTTATCTTAAAAAGGTCCAAAACGTCAATATGCTCCAATTGACAATAACACAATAAAGGTTATGTAGATATGTCATGCTGCAGCTGAGGATTTTGTTGTTTACTGTGTTAAGACCTGGAGAGTCTCTGAGAGGGGGTAAGAGGGCTCACATAAACATATGGGCCCTTGAATGAAGAGTGGCTGCATAGCAACACGTATAAAAAAAGAGACAGAAAGAGCCAGACACAGCTTGGCTTGAATTGCCCTGCTGTTTAAATTGCATTCCAATAAAATGTCAGTGTCTGTGGCTGAAGTGTCTTGTCCTGTGTTGTCAGGGTGTTTAAATGCAAGCAGAGACTGAGGTATGAAGGACTTAGAGATTTGCTTTTCTTGGCAATTAATTCACTTTACAGACCTTGTGGGTTTACCATTTAAGTCTACTGTTACACCATATATCAATACAAAACAACTTGAAAGAGACACTGACAAAAGCATCTTACCTTCAGCAACAATGAAGGATGCTAACATTTAGCTGTTTACGCATACTCATGTCGTCCTTTTAATGTATATAGAGTCCAAACCAAAGTATTAATCTAGACCTTATAATACAGCCTTTTTCTTCTGGGCATCATTTATTCTTTTTATTCAAGAGTTCTAATACAAAAATAAACTGGACCTGCCCAAAAAAAAAGTCTCAACACATTTCATTTTTCCTCGGCCAGCACCCATCATCTATGAAATAAATCATGTGACATTAAAGGTACATTCACACCAAACGCGACTTGAGCGACCTCTCTCCATGCAAACGCAATGTACGTGGCTGTTACCAGGCACAACCAGAGCACACACGATGCGACAGATACTATCTGGGTGACGTAGCTGCATTTTGGGAGACATTTGCTGGCAGCCCTGCTACTACAGATGTGGACTCTGGTGTCGATTTGGACAAGCGACGGGGTGATGGCGCTCAGTCGCCAAAATTGAAAAATTCAAACTTTTCAGGCAACGTCACAGGTGGCTGTGCTGTGACAGCCAGTAAGCTTTGTGTGGGTTTGTGACAAATTCCCACAACAAATTGTTTATATTTTGGTTCACAGTAATAATCCATGTCCCTGTGGGAGACATTAGTTAGTGAGGACATTAGTTCTGCCTAGAAAGGACCGCAGAGAACTCCAGAGGATGCTGCTGCAGGGACATCAGCAGCAGTGTTATACAAGCAGGGTTTAAGGATATACGGATACAGTTAGAATAATGTCAGTTTATACATCCTTTGATTCAGGGATGTATTGTATGTATGATATGATCGCAGTGAAACTCAAGTGGGTGTGACGTAACTGAGCGACTTAATGGTGACAAAATGAGCTATGGACGGGCGATGCAATCTTGGTCGCCAAGTCACATTCGGTGTGAACCTAATGCAACCGTATTTTTGTTTTGTTTCAGCAGCTGGTCTAGCTTTGTTTTTCGCTAATATCTCAAATAGGGGGGAAGCAGCATAACTTTTGAAAAAGAAGACCACAGAGATTATTGTTACTCATTTGCTATCATAATAAAATTGTACAGAAGCTTTGCAAGGAGTGATGCAACAAATACCCTACATTAGGCACAACTGAGTTGCCCAAAATGATAATGTGATTGCATGTGTTAATATGAATAAATACATTAAGTCAGGTATCAATAGATTAAGATCAGGTGGGACTGTAATAGAATATGATGCTAGGGTTATAGTCAAAGAAATACTTTGGTATTAGTGCAAATCTAAATTCTGCAATATTTGAAGAAAAATCTGAGTCCAAATTCAACAAAGACAGAGGCAAACATGAGATAGAGCTTGTGTATCTGCTGAAATATGTTCAAACTGAGACATCAACACACTGCTACCTCTCCTTTTATAGGATTGTAGAATCATGGCATTATCATTCACTACATAGCCAGTTATATCACATAACGTAAGAGTCCCATGATAATCTCTTTTTTCAATTCTATCTGAACATTTGAATTCTTACTTGCTTTCTGCTAGAGTATTTGCCTTTGCTTTTCCAACAGCATAAACTAACTGGAAAGTCATCCCATCCCTGTTCTGAAAACGTCTTGAGGCATTTTCACAATTATGTTCCAAATACTACAAAAACATTGGATGGTACTCTTATTAAAATTTTATGTAGGTGATAGGAGTAGTTTATTTTGCTACTAAAACAAACAAAGTTGACCCAGAAGGTTCATATTTACTGAAATTATATAGCCACCTTTTTTTAAGTTAGGTGAGAGCACATCACAAAGCAATGAATGTTTTTCAGATACCCCACTTTTGTTTTACTGGTTTCAACACCAAGGTCATTTTATTAAAAAAAATATAATTGATTCAGCAATACATTTGTATCCGTCATCTAACAAGATTAATTAAAAAGTTTAGAGAGCCATTGGATGGGGAGTATCACTGACTCAGTAAATAGCTTATGGTGCTGTATTATGTTTGTTTTTTTAACAGTGTTGATGTGTCTATAACTTAGTCGCAGAGATGATATTAAAATAGAGCTTTGGATCTCCCTTTCTGGGAAATCTTCTCTTTCCGAGATCTATGTACAAGTTATTCAACCATATGAAATTCCTGCCATTGAATTTAGCCAGTATTACATGACAAACATTATAGGGAATTATCCATGTCTACTTTTTGAAATGCGACTTAGTTGCATTGCAAATGGCAATTTACACTGCTCCCTGTTTGGGTGCATGTTTGCATCCACTTAGCCTTGTTACTCACACTACCTTTGATTTTAGTTAATTTTGTCAGAAGTCTCTTTAAGCTTAACAGAAATGGAAAAGAGGCAATACAGTGAAGAGTTTTGGATTAGAAAGGCCTATTTTTAGAAAGAAGCTCTGAGCCTTTCTTTCACCTCTATGCTTGGTTTGATTCACTAATCGATTGATCAAACAGTGGCACTCGAGATGATGGAAGGCGGTGCTGATGAGCACACTCAATTTTATCCTTCCATCATGAGAAAGCACGTCTACAATTAAGATGGACAGATGGCAGAAAGAAGGAGGAATGGAAAAATGAAGAGACAAAGGGAGAGGCAGTGACAGGAGGCTCTAAAACTGCCGTGTTTCTCGTGAAGCCTTCACTCTCTTGGGAAGCCGAGAGGGCCTTGCAGACGCACACACGTTTTATCAGTGAGCCTCATTACGAGCGACATCCGCACTGAGGTACAAGAATGCAAAAGTGTCAAAACACTTCAAATGCTGCAACATATTGGCTCCTACACAGGGCTCTCTCATGTTCTCTTTTGAAAACACTGTGTCGCTCCTTTGCTTTGCATTTGTATGTTCAATTGCATCTTGAGTCCAGATACATTTATGCAGAGCACAATGCCTAGCGCTGTAATAAGCACACTTGATCAGCAGCTAACAAGCACAGTGAGTGCACAAAAATGATTACTGTGTGTGCACTCTGACTCTTACTCAGATCAGTATGACTTCACAACAGAGATTGAACCTCCTGCCCTAAGAGTTGCAGTATATTATTCTATTTTCCACATTATTATTGATTCATATAATTCCTTAGGGAACAGGACATGCTTTTTTAAAACCCCTTTTATCCTTTCCTTTTTTGCCCCAAATGATTTCATTGTGTGACATTAAATGACATTTAGACTGGCAGATATGAGCTTAAAAATTTGTTGGCTAGTATGAAAATTTCAGATGATATTTATCACTGATACGTTTGACCTTAGGCGTTGGCTGCACTATCTGCAGAATTTAAAAATGTACAACAAAGCTCCATCGCATCATCTCCTGATTCAGAGCAATGCGTTATAATCTATTAAAGGATTGGGTGTTGCTTTTTTTATATCTGTTTAAATATCTGTTTCTATAACTCAAACGGACTGTCACTGTAAAGGGAGTGGGTTCATTTTCTATAGTGGAGACCTGTTGTTATTATAAAAAAAAATGCAAACATCAGTATTGGTATCAGTGATTATGAGTTCGGAAATCATATCTGATATCGACTGAAAAAACATCAAAGAAAAGTAAAATAGTGGTAGTTTTTTTTCCTTCATGCATTAAGTGAGGGTGTACTAAGACATGGAATTGCAACTTGGTTTGGGAACCTATCTGTGAAATTAAAACAGAATTAATCTTACCAGGCTGTATGGTGCTGAAAATGATAGGGAAGAGGGCGTATTCCACCAAGCATGCATAAAAGAAAGAGTATGAACTGCCTTTGGAACTGCCCCCATCAGATTTGCATTCAATGTATTGTTTCTATGTGTTAGTTTATGTGTGGATCTGTCCATGTATGTGCTGTCTAACCTGCAAGTTATCATGGTCAACTCTCATGTTTACTCTCATAAGCTGTGTTTTTATGGTTGATAATTAATAAACAGAGAACCTTAACCATACAAATGTATAAAAGCACTCGTTTTATCTGCTTCTGCATCTCTTAAACAAGGGAATTATTTTAGTATAATTATCATCAGACATTATTTTACTTTTGGCAAAGCTGTTCTGCTTATTTTTTCCAAGCACTATGCTTGGGAAGAACAGAGTGGATGTTATTAGAAGGGGTCAGGCGATCAATGAAGGCAAAACGGTAAAGCAATAATCATATCTTCAAGTTGTACTTCGCCATCTGTCTTACCTTGGTTGCTACTTTGAGTCCCAAAGCTTTCAAAGTTGTAATTAGTGCCAACTACAAAACAATCAAATGTTAAATCAAGACAGGGTTTCACTAAATGAAACCCTACTTTTGATATGCTCTGATGTTGAATGCATTGTGACGTCCAGAAAGTAATGCTGTACATTTCAATACTGCAAAAAATAACTAATAAATAAGTTAATAGTCAAAACCAAATGGGCTTTAATAAAGGTCAATTATGCATCAAGAAAAGCTGTATGGCTGCAGAGCTTCTTAGGCCTAATTTATGATACTTTTCAATGAATTAACATCTTTGATTAAAAAAAAATAAGGGGATGATAATTAAGGCATCAAAAGACATTGATTCATCAATAAATATAAGATATTCACAATAAACAGACTTTAAGACTATCATAATGCACCATTATCCAGTCTGAGTCTGATGTCATCAAACACTTTCCATGTGTATATCTGGTGCAGCTTTAGACCCCTGTTTGTGTGAATTATAGGATCAGCTCTATGAAGTATAAAGGCTGGGTTGTTAACTTAAATACTCAGATTGAAGGCTAACAGGATAATGGATATTCTGTGCACTATGCAGTTCATGTGACACACCAGAGGGACCACTTAATGTACTTCACTAGTCCATCTGGGCAACAGCCCATAGAAAGTGTTTGAGATTGGCAAGACAAAGCACATTCGGCAGGTAATTGGATGATCACTCTGTCAATCACTCGCATTAGTGCAGATTCGATTATGTAGCATGTGGGCACTACTGTCGCTGTGTTAAATACAAATGCAAACCACTTTGAAGAATGCTAAGATCACTGAAACATGTCGGAAATGGAGCCAAAGTGCTTTCAGTGTTTGTTTTTCAATTGAAAAAGGAAATGCGATCCAAATCTGATAAAACTGCCATTTAAGCTGTTAGCATCTAAGCTAATCTCTGTAAGAGCAGTCACTTCCTGCTGATATCTTGCTCATAGCTTCCACCGCTTGGCAAGATGAATCAGTATGATTACAGATATTGAATCAAACAGATCCAGATGCTGTGCATGGTCATTATGTAGTGTCTATAGTGGAGGATTTTTCCGCAAACACAAATAGTTAATATGTTTTTGTCTGCCTGAAGGCATAATTCGTAATTTTGATGCATAGGTCGAAGGTGGTCTTATGCCCTAGCTGCAACCAACATGTCATGGTAACATAAAGTAAACAACAAATAATGCCATTTAAAGCAGTTGTTAGCCTACAAGCACTTTGACCTGTCACTTCTCTTAAACCCTGTTGAATACAACAACCCCTTTGTCTCCTATAGGCTCATCAGAATGAGAGGCAGAAGCAGAAACAATAATTATTGCTAAGTACATTCACACATACAAGGAGTTTGACTTGGTATATTGGTGCAAAATAACAACTAACATAGTAAGAATGAAAACAAAATGTCAAGAGGAATAAAATTAAAAGAATAAAAAAAACAATCAATCTGACAAATAGTGAAAGTAGGGTTAGGTAATGAACAATAAAGACAATGTAATGCATATTAAAATAGAAAATAGCATATGCAAAAGGGACAAAAAAGCATTTACAGAAAATGCAGAGAATGAAGTGTACAGATGTACAGTGATTGACATTACTCTGCAATGTAACATTCCTTTTTTAAATTTGATACAGGTTATACATCAGCTGAGTAAAACTAAAAAATGTACCTGCTTTGGTTAGCAAAACTTACACATAAATTTCTGATAGCAGCTGAAATTTGTTATGACTGCAGTGATGTTCAAGATAATCTAAAATTATTATTTCTCATAATAAAATAATTACAGGTAAAATCTACTTTGCACTTTACCCTTATTTGTTTATAAGGTGATCATGTTGATGACCCTAGCAACTCACAGAGTATGGATCCAGATCATGAACTGTGTAAAGTATTCTTCAGCAGTGTCTGTGATGGAGACAGGATCGTCTGAAGGCATCCAGACGTGAATGTAAGCAAGAGCTGAAAGTGCTGAAGTCAAATAATCCAAAAAGAGATTGTATTGATACATTTCATACATGTAATTTGCATGCAAAGCAGACCTGCCTCAACCCCAGACAAAATATTCAATCCACAGCAGTACTTCAAAAGTAGCCCAATTTTGCAGGAAAACCACAGACCAGTCATCCCCGCCCCCTGCTGTGGCCTCTCCTCTGAAGTGATGCTGCTGTCCAAAACACTACTCCAGGTTTAATCAAGCCATGAGTGAAACTGAAATGTATTTAGATGGATTATAGATAAATCCCACCATGGCAGTGGTGGTGCACAGCTAAATCAGTGCTAATATTGTATCAATGCTTTGACAGGCTGATAAATATTTCAGAACATCTTGAAACCTGCCATCTTGTTGTCAGTTTGTATTTTCATTTTGTATGACTGAATTGATTTGAGGATTTGTCTTCATACAGGTCTTTCTTTATTACTGAACTGTCATTCCCCCCTTCTTTTCTTTCCATCATTGTCTCTGAGCCTGCTCACCTTTCGCTTCTGTCATTGTCTTTCTCTGAACTCAAAGAAGAGGAAAAGGAACAGTAATGAATGGTGCACAAAAAGCTGCAGAGAGCACTGTTTTCGTCTCACTGTTCAAGACTGTAATAACCACTTTTGTTTGTGCTCTGTGTTTGCAGGAGAAGGGGAAAGCAGACGGCAACATCGATCAATGTGAGTACACTCACTGTGTTCAAAACCAAACAGTATTTTTCAAAATATGCCATGTTGTGCTCCATGACAGAAATCTTTTGTTTCTCTTCTGGTATTCTTGCATGCACTTTGGTTTTCTGATTGCTGGGAAATGCTGCTGGGAAGTAATTCAGATTTAAATGGTTCCCATTAAACGCTCAGTGCAGTCAGTAATGGAGGAGACCGCTGATGATGAAATAAGTGTAACAGTATGAAAAATATCACTCCTCACTAAGTCAGTTTATTGCTCAGGGGAAGTGTTTGAAAGCATTTCAGTTTTAATTTTCAAATCATTTCAGTAGTGAGCGGATGCCAATTCCTGATCTAGTATCCAGTTATGGTGGTGACAGTTTATATTGAACATTTTGAACTTTTCATTTGAGAGGAAATATCAATGCTCTGCTTTTTAGAATTCATCTCCATTATACCGTGCCATCCTTTTGAAGACAATAAAAAGTACAAAGAAGCATCAAAATCCTTCATGCAAATGAAAGCTGTCGATGATATGAAAGATGTTTTTGTTGGGTGTATTAATATTCAGTTATCTGTCAGAAATTATAAAACAAAAAAGTAAGTTTGCTGTAGTCTTGTGTCATTTTATTCTGCAGTGAGGGCCAAGGCTGTTGATCTCTGGTAAAAAAAAAAAAAAAAGAAATGTTCCACTGGACAGCTGCACTAATGAGACAGATCAGTGAATATTATGTTTTGTTCTGCTGATCTTGTCAAGACTTGGTATCAAAATATCAAATCAAGTAGTTTGGTTGCTCCTCTCTGAATGGCACGCACTCATGATATAAATTTTTTATTGTTTTCTCCGTCAGTCAGCATCTCATTTAAAACACTTCAAACAAGTGCACACTGTGTGATTTCATGATCAGTCATGGCAGAATCTCTGCTCACAATGCAACCAAAATAAATGACACATGATCATTGTGCATTTTGACTGCTCACACCACACAGTCTGATAGTTTGACTCAGATTGGCCCCTCAGTCTGTTCTGTCTCTGGAGGTAGTATCAGAGCACACAGCTGGGTGTGCCTTTGTGTGAACAAGAAACTTCAGCTGAGAGATCTGAGCTGTGAAAGTGAAGCAGATGTTCAGGCTCACGTCATGTAAGGGCGTTTTCAGACCAACCATATATAGTGCGCACCAAATAAGTTTTGGGCCAGGGTTTGGTACATTAGTATCAATGTGAATGCAACCACCGCACTTTGGTGCGCACCAAATCAGCCGGTCCAAGACCTCCATGAAGGGGTGGTCTCGATCCGCTCCATCTCCCTACATTTGGTGCGGTTTCACTGGTGTGAAACAAAGTGGTCCGAACCGATCTACTTTTGATGCATTCCTGCTAATCCTGCGGTTGAATCTTTTGCTAACTCAATTTGTCGATTTGTTTATTCTGGTTGAGGATTACGATGATTTACGAGGGTCCAGAAGGTCACTGATGCCGTCTCAAACACGATAAAAAAACACATTTGAAGGAAAATGTAGAAGAGAGCCAAACGTAAACATTACTTGTCTGGTGTAGGAAATGGTTACCATGGTAGTCTCTTCTTCGTTCTCCTCTGTAGCAGGTTTGGTAACCAGTTACGTGCATATCGCCCCCTGCTGTTTCAAACTGAGTAAATACACAAGTGGGTCTGGACATGGTTCGATATTGCCAGTGTGAATGCAAGCCAGCGGGGGAGAGGGAGGGGGGCGAACCCATGGCGAACCGCACTGCAGCACGGTTTGAAACAAGTGGACCTAATGTGAAAACGCCCTAACTCACACAACCCCACCTAAAAAAAACTCAAACTATCCCTTTAAGTTTCACACTGGGTTTGTGAGTTATTTAGTTATTTTTTGATAAATTTGATTTGTTGGCCCTTTAAGGCCCAAGATCATAGATTATAGCCAGAAAATTCTAATTTTTTGGAGCTGAAATGTTTGTTTCACTTTCTGCTAAAATCCATAAAAATCAAAATGTCCATAAAATCAACATATAGATTTTTCGTATCTCGTTTGATACATTAGGTGTTTTTGGCAACTGATAATCCATTTAAGGACATTTTTATCATTTATCTGATTGTATCCAGATGTTTTTTTTTTGTAATTTGTTGATCATATTGAGTAGAAAGAGGTATTATAAAAGGATGTATCAAATATGATACAATTGGCTTTATAGGGTTGAAGGCCTAAATGAAAATTAATTGTAGTTTATCAATATAGGTAAGAGAGGGCAGATTCATTTGTGCATTTCATGTGCCAAGGCAATTCAAATCTGAGTTTGTGCTGAAGATAAAACCATGAAACATGAAAATAAACATACTTTTGGGAGAAAGCCTTATACAAAGAATAGGTTATCAATGTTTTGTACAATTTAATAACATCAAGTAAAATATGTACTTAAGTTTTTCTTGTTTATGTTGTCAACAATCCAGAGAGTCATTTTCATTGCATTGAAGAGATTACATATATTCATAGACATCAGCATTTTTGTTCAGTTTTTTTTAGTCTTACATCCTTGCTGGATTTTGTCATCCATCTGTCATGTCATCCGTTAATATATGCTGAATTGCCAACTATGCTGTTGTCAAATGTGTCATCATGTTTCTTGTAATGACTTGTTTAGAGGAAATCTTCCACTTTTTATTACTGTAGTCTCCTGTCTTCCTTCTCACAATAGCTTGTTTTTTTTTTAGTTTAGTGTTTTGTACGTTTCTTCTGCATTGTTATGCATGACAGTTAGATTGAGTGGATGTGTGTAAATTACTGTAACAGCATTATTTCTATAGCTGACTGCATCCTATTTGACAAGTGACTAGCTCTGTAAGCATCGGGCCCCATTATGAAGTGTTGTTTTCATCTCCACGGTAAAGAGCTGTTTTCCCCCCTCGTAACACAGTTTTCTGTGCCTGCCTCTATTCAACCCAAACATGACCCAGAGGATTTCTTTTGTTCATGTTTATTATTCAGCATCCAGTGCAGCATGGGTTTTCTTTTTTTTTACCTCAGGACATTTGCTAGTTGATTTTTTACATTGTATTCTGTGCAGAAAGGTAGCTTTCAAGGTGATAATTGCTTTTTGTGCTACGTGAGTTTCCCTCACGTGCTTCTTAAGTCTGCTGCAGTAACACATGCTGATGGGAGAAACGCTAGGAGCTGTTGCTTTTACAGGCAATTCCGTCATACTCTACCTCCTTTCACAGATGTTTATTTTGACTTATATGTATATGAAAAAAAAAACAAGCACCAACACTGAAGGGGTACGCTGATGTAAGCAAACAGTGCAGAGAGGAGTAGCTGGGCCCCAGAAGCAAAATGCAAAAAACTTCTCTATAAGCTGTAAGAATTTTGCAGAAGCTAACTGAATGTGTATAGGCACTGTTGTGGAACAATGTCAGATTTAAGTTAAGGCAGGAGCATATAAAGGCTGCTGGTATTGCTGTGTGTGTGTTCACATTTTGTTATTTCATATTTAACAGTATTCCTTTAAAAGGATAGTTGTTTTTATCTTATATCTTTATTCTTTATTCTTATTTGGATCCCCATTAGCTTCCACTGTCATAGTTGCTAATACAACAAATAATAATCATATAAACAAAAACTGATGCATGTCAGTGTAAATCAAAGTAACATCAATCACAAACGAAACAAAACTAAAAACAAACACAAACAACGTTGATTGTCCTAATTATTCTAGCATTTGCTTTTGATTCTTTTAATATTTTCAGGTAATAAATTCCATTGCTGAATGGTTCAATAAAAAACATTTTTTAAGTAATTCTGAATTTGGTTTTGGAAGTTTTAAATAACCCAAGCTTACTTGTCTAGTTTAATGATTATGATTTAGACCTGCATTTTTAAATTGTTCACTAAAGAAATCTGGCTCCCCCTCTATAATTGCATTTCTAGAAAATTTTATGACACTAGATGTTAACTTAGCCTCGGCAGTTAACCATGTCAAACTGTGATGACTCCTTGCTACATTTGTTTTAAAAGAGCAACTAAGTACTAATCTTGCAGCTCTATTTTGAGCTAATTGTAGTTTTTTCTGTACATTTTAGCAGCAGAGTACCACACAACCGTACAGTACTCCAAATGAGAGAGAACCAATGCCTGCATTACCTCCTTTCTTATTGATGGTGTAATATAGGGAGAACATCTACGCGTGACGGCAATGCCCTGCCCCATTATTACAACAATAGCATCAATATGATCTGACCAAGTCAAGCGCTCATCAATTGTGACCCCCAGTAACTTAATTTTATTGACTTGCTGTATTGAGATACCCTCAATACAGCAAGTCTGCACTGCACAGCCCATTGACAAACTTGGGGAAATGTATGTATTTATTGAATCATCTATTTCTTATGTTTGTTTCTTAGTTAGTTAGCTAGTTAAATTGAATTACAGTATATGTCTCTGCCTAATGTGTTTGCCTCGACTGTAACATAATGATAATAGGCTTTGCAGTACCACTGAAAGCATGTTCTTCATGACCAAAAGAAGAAATGACAGCCGTAGAATCAGCAAAATGCAGTACAATATCATTTCATTAAATAGCTTTACAGCATTACCTTTATGTCTATCTGTGAGTATAGAAAAATGCAGGTCTACACTCAAATCTGCGGTTTCACAAACACAATGGTAAATGATAATTACTAGGTATAATACATGTAAGTTAATGTTGTAAATATGTATGCCTTTGAACAAATATCATACCACATTAACAGGGGATACAGTAACATCCCAAAGATATGTGAAAACTCTGTAAAATTTCTGCCTGTCATTGAAAGACAGCCTTTTTCATTTTGTAAGCTCTTTTCCTACTTTGTGTTTGTGATTTACCTCTTGAGACTAATTACCCACTGCCTGTTTGTATACTAAACTAGATCCACCATTAAATCAAGCAATTACCTCTCATTTCCTTGTTCTGCTGACACATTTATTGACAAAAAAGCCAAAAGAACTGTTATGAATATAACAATAAAGGTGTTAAATGATTTCAACTCTGTGTAAAAGTACTTTTAGAACATTTTGAGCACACTGCAACAATACCGCGATAATAATGATAACAGTGATAATTTTGGTTACAATAACCGTGATACAAAATTTTCATATCGTTACATCCCTAGTTATCTATAAATGCTATTCCTTAGCTTCGTGGTCGGGTCGGACAGGGCTGGGCTGGACTAGCCTGGATACTCAACTTTGGGAACAAGACAATTAAAACTAGAGCAAATTTATATTATTCGGACACGTCTTAGAGTACCGGGCTGTAAGTAGCGATATATAGCCGGCTACAAAACTACGATACTAAGTTTTCCAAGAATTGCTTGTTGTCACACATCAAAAACTACCGCTACGTAACTAGAAAGAGATACATTACCTCAACGCTTTGCATCCTGTAAATTGTTGAAAAAAGAAGTTGTAAAGCAATGCAGACTTCTGAGGAAGGTCCGAGCTGCATTTATTAGCATCACAACAAACACACGCTTTGGCTTTAGTCAGGTCTTTTGGTGCGTTCCAGTTTTGGTCAGAAGTCGGAATTTTCCGAGTTCCGAGTAGGAAACTGCAACTGAAACGTCCCCCAAAGTCGGAATTTCCTACTGGGAACTCGGTGAAACTTCGCCACCCCCGAGTTGACAATCGAAGATGGATGCCCCCAGTGTGAACAGTTATTTAGCTCCTGTAATAATCAATTTATTTGCACTTCCGACTGGGGTGTGTCGCTCTAGATCAGCTGTATACATAGTATTGTTAGACTTATATTTACAAAAATGCTGCCATAGTGATAATCACATTCTTCATGTGATATTTGTGAACAACAACGCAGGTGGTGCTAACAACAGCTAACAACAGCCTGGTAGATCAACATGTTTTTTCCCGAGTTCAACTGGAACGCCGATAAGTTGGAGATGATGTCACCCCCAGTTCCGAGGTTACTGGAACTCAGCATTACGACAGTCGACGCACATGCTCATGAGTAGCAGAGTCTTTATGTCACCGGTAATAGATTCTCCTTATAGCACCTTTAAATAGCATTACCTTGATGTCTATCTGTGAGTCTACGAAAATGCAGGTCTACACTGAAATCTGTGGTTTCACAAATACTTCATAATAATGATTACTAGGTATAATACATTCAAGATAATTTAAATATGTATGCCTTTGAACAAATATCATACTACATTCCAAAGATATGTGAAAACTCTAACATTTCTGCCTGTCATTGAAAGACAGCCTTTTTCATTTTGTAAGCTCTTTTCCTACTTTGTGTTTGTGATTTACCTCTTGAGACTAATTACCCACTGCCTGTTTGTATACTAAACTAGATCCACCATTAAATCAAGCAATTACCTCTCATTTCCTTGTTCTGCTCAGCTCTCTGCTGGATGACGATCAGTGTAGCTCTTTAGGGTTGTCTCTTGTAGCTGTCAGTTGCTGGTTGTTCAACCCAATTTTGATTTTGATTTTTTTATTTCAACCCATCCACCCATTAGCTCTCTGTACTTTCATCTATTCTCATATT